>NNCF01126132.1:901030-964764 GCA_002313205.1 Laupala kohalensis
CAATGAGACGATTTGCATGGAACCAAGTCGAAAGGTTAGACAAAACTCTTTGAGCATTGGCCTGTTTACATAGTAAATTAGTGTCATCAGCAAAAAGAACGATTTTGCAATCTGATGTGGATGATGACATGTCGTTCACATACAATAAAAAGAGTATAGGGCCGAGAATTGATCCTTGGGGTACTCCGCAAGTAAGTGGCTTTGTTTCTGAAAGACAACGCTCAAGTATTTTATTTTTAGTATAGGATATGTCTACCTGTTGATATCTATCCTTTAAATAAGATGTTAGCCATTGATGTGGAAGTCAACGAATGCCTAAAGAATGCAATTTTGAAAGGTGAATTCCGTGATCGATGACATCGAAAGCTTTGGCTAAGTCAAGAAAAACACCCTGAGGATTTTCTCCACGGTCAAGAGATGTGGTACCTTCGTTTAAGAAGGAAAATATGGCGCTTGTAGTGGAAAAGGATTTCCTAAAACTGTGTTGATCATCAGAGAGAATGTTATTTTTTGATAAAAAATCTAGAAGACGCTTATAGAACAATTTTTCTAGGATTTTTGAGAAAGTGGGTAGTAGAGATATTGGTCGGTAATTTCCAATATTAAGTTTGTTTCCTTTCTTGTGTAAAGGTTTCACTTTAGCTCTCTTAAATATATTGGGAAACACCCCTTCCGATAAAGAACTATTAAAAATATTTACGAGTGGATTTAATATAGCGTGGGACGAAGATTTAACAATAAACTCAGGTATATCATCTATGCCTCGTGAAAATTTGTTTTTTAAGGAGCTGATGATTCCCATGACTTCACTGGCGTTAGTTTCGGAAGTGAACATAGAATTGGGTATGTGGGTGGATATAATTGGAGGACATTGATTTGGATATATTGAGTTCGTTATTTTACCAACTTCTGAGAAGTAAGAATTAAACAAACTTGCGATGTCCTGAGGATTTGATACGATTTTGCCATCGTTTAGTAAAGAAACATTTTCTTCGCGATTTTCAGAAGTTGACGTGTAATTGTTAACAATATTCCACATGGATTTCATCCGGTTGTTCGATTTGTGTCAGGATATTCTTTTCTGCCCTGAACCTGTTCTCCTATTTTGCCACTTGCTCCGTTTCCGCGGAAGGGACTCTGTCCCAACCATTTCGAAGAGTGGCGACATCTTGAGAAGGTTCCATTGTAACGTGACGATGGATTTCGGGGCAACAATATAATTTTGTTGGCAAATAGTGACTGAAGAGGGAAAAGTGTTTCTTGATCGTCATATTTTATACCTAAACACAATACTTCTCTTATTAAATTAGTTGGCAGTGCCCTTATTTACGACAACATGTATTAATAACGTACAAACACTTTAATCGTTCATACTTTTACATAACGTTTCGGGGATGTATGTTACCCCTCTTCAGATGTATTTTATATTTTCTGAACGTTCTTATGATGTATGCGTATATTGGTTCAAAGTTGTGCTGAACTTATTAAAATTATCTTTTGCTATGTTCATCTATTTGTGGGTCATACGGTTGTAGCCTGTGTGCGGCATTCGGTGCTATCCTCCAACTCTGATCTACCGAACTCTACTCTTATCTAATTTAACAATACTTCTTTTATGTTGTAAAACGATGTTTTCTTGCACTATCTTGTAATAAATAGAAAGGACACGCGCATAAGAATTCAGCATCATGAAACAAAAAACTCATAACGTGTTTGATGAAAAGTTAACTTAATACACAACTTGCTTACACAGTAAAATTTCTGACAATGTTAACAAATAACTGCATATGACAAACGAAAAGTAATGACGATTCGATGGCAAAGGAAACACATCCCTTGTTTCAATGTCTCGTAATTAATTAAACATGGAGTCCATTAATCTACGAATTTCTATGTTACGACTTTAATGGTACGTTTGAGACAGTAGATAATGACTTACAGTATTATTTATTATGATTATTACTTTATTATATTATTTATTAATTTTGTATCACGTTTACGTATTAAACGAGTTTTTTATATTTATTTCAAAAATAAATATAAAAATAAATTTTAACTGTTTTAAGGCATAATCTTCAGTTTCGTTGATCAATGGTTAATATTAATTCCTTTACTAAGAGATCTGTACATTCGCCAATGAAGGCATGAATTTGTACCACAAAAATAATCTAATTAGTTCTCATTTTATGACCTTGATGTTGGCGAGCACTAAAGTCCCAAGAAAGAAAAAAAGTTCTCCTTTTCTCAGGAATTCTTGAAACCTCTTTTTAATTCTTCTATACTATCAATATAAATAACTTTTCCTAAGACGATGATAGTTTTAGAACGCCTAGTTAAATTACTTTTGGGAAGATAGGTTAAAAATTGATGGCATTTTAATCTATGACATTAAGTGTTCCAGTTCCTGAAAAAAAAAATTGATCACTTTTATTTAGCTATTGATCGCCGTGTTATCTTCTCTTTCCTCCACTCTTTTCATTCCCCATCCAGAGTGTACCAATCCACGGAGTCCACTCCATCGCAATTTTTGTAATTGCTCGCAGTCGATGTTCTTTTTCTCATCCTTTCTCCTCTCAATTCCCCGTCCTACGCATTCGTGTTCCAATTTTCGCGCCCCTTGGTTCGCAACTGTCTCTTTGGGCGTTGTCCCTTCCCTCCGTTCGTGTGGAGAGTGCGCTGAGGCGGCGCCCTTTATTTAGATAAGGCATCCTCTTCCTCTTCCGATTGGATTGGCGGCCGTTTCTCCGAACGAAGCCCCGAGGATAACACTGGAGACCCAGTCATCGGCGGCGCTGTTCCTCACGAACTCCGAGAGGATCACGTCATCCGATCTCCTCATTCTGTCCTCTCCCGGGAAAGAGACGCTTCTCGTGGCAGTCTTCGAACACGTATCGTTTCGTCAGTTCTACTGATCCACTCTGCATGGCAACACATTCAGTCTTATTTTTATATGGAACGATGTAAAGTAACACTTGCACGCAATACAGGGTTATTATTTTTCATAGAATGAATATGGGTGAGGTGTTGACAGAGGATGTTCTAAATATAATTAAATAATAAATGGTACTGTCTGTCAATATTTTAATGAGCAAAAATTTTTTTTTTCGCTCGCTTAGCGAGCTCATCAATGCTTAGTGGACAATACCTTATTTTTTAATTATATTATTATTTTTCATAAATATTATTCCCGTGGCCAGTTTTCGTGCTTCACAAGAAAGAAGGGTTCGTTACGAAAATTTTGATATATTATTTTCAATTTGTTAAATTGTAAATGATTTATTGATTTCTGGTTTTTGGAGGTTCAAAATTAAAACTTTTTAGTGAACTGCAAGACCAAACTTCATCATGAATGAAGCAAATAGAAATGAACTTCATTGAAGAACGAATCCTCACTGAAAGTCGATGTTTAATCCCAGTATTAAGAGCGCAGATTTGTCGTTTAGACAAGTTTAAATACAAAGGGTCAACTGGACCTCCTCTCCTCTAGTAGCACCAACCGGAGAATCGTCACAACCAAAGTGTTAATCGTTAGTGAACAAAATTTACATTTTGGGTAACTTTTAAGTTTATTTCTAAAACCATTAACGGATATATTAACTTCCGTTACATTTATCTTCCGTCAACTTTATTCTGTTAATTATTTAAATGTTGTTGCCATGGCGCTGCGCGCCTGGTTAGAGCTTATCTAGCATCGTCTGAACTCACAATCTGTTATTGTTCAAGGCCATCGGGGATACCAGTCCTTTTCCCGCGTAAGTGCTCGGATATCATATGCATTTGTCTAAATGAATGTCTAGGGTTCAATACCTTAGCATGGTTCTGAGATTCTCAAGCTACGCGTCGTACGAGGACTGAAATCGGAAATTTGCAGTCCTCAACGGCACATCGGGTGACGCAAAGTCATGGTGTTGTTGGAATCACTTCGTCTTGAACCAACTCCATGAATCTCCCTCTTCTCCTACACCAAATAAATCTGAAACTCAACCGCCACCCGGACCAACTGCATGGCTTGTAAGTTCTACATAACAAAGATTAAGTCGAATCCTAGTCTTGTCGAATTAAACTCAGCCCCGATAATTCTCCCAGAACAAACCTCACGATGTTACTCCCTCGACCGTCGTGTGAGATACCGCCTTAATAGTTGGTAATCATACAAAAATCTCTTAAATGCGGTGAACCACGCCGCCAGGTAACAGATTATGTTATGTTGGTAATCAGCTCATGATCAGGGCTCAGTGCGTCTTATGGCTACAAGGACAACGTACAATTCTGCGATACCTTAAATTACACTTACGTTCCCTTAGGTGAACCAAGAAGTCGTATCAATTTGACAAGATATATCGGAAGAATTCTACGGATCATAAAAATTATGCAGTATTACATACAGATGATTGTGTTTTACATATTATATATAATATATTACTTATTAGAGATAGTATATTATATATTAGTTACACTTGAATTGATACCTCGGATACGAACTACTGAGAGACGAAATATTTTTCGCGTACGACACCATTCGTAAATGAACCTAACATAAGTAATATTACACAGTGTGTCGAATATTTTCAGTTCTAGAAATGTTAAGTAAAAGAAGATAATCCTCTTCCATAATCCCTCATTCCTTCATTTACTACAAAAAGAGTTTTGAAAAATTCGTCAAGGTAAAATACTGTAAATTCACAGAAATTTGAGTATCGTTCACCTGAATTTACAATTTATACCTATTAAATATACATTTAGTTTTAAAATTTCCAACGTCTATTATTTTATAACCGAGATCACTTCAACTATCTTCAACATTTCACCGTCAACTTTTCAGAAACATTTCGAAATGTCAATTTTCTCGTCGATAGATGAGTACCCATGTAATAAACGAATCTTCCAGCTTTATTTTTTCCTCTTTACATATAAAGCACTTGAATTCTTGAGAAAGGAGCAAGTAAGTACAATGTATTTAAAGTTATTTCTGTTAACATTCGTGCTTGCTTAACTTGCATAGAAGGAGAACTTAGGCTTACGCTGTCGACACAGAATTCTCTTCTTAATGGTCGCTTCTGTCTCTTTACAGTGCTAACTCGAGCAAGGTATTTGGTTCCTCTTTTCTCTCTGTAGTATATGCAAATACAAAGCTTAATTGAATTCGATATTTTTTCAGATTTAAGTTCTTTATTATTTCCCCAATGAATTGTTTTTGCAACGCGACCTTACGTGTTCTACTCAGAATATTTTCTTTTTGTATCCTGATAATAATTTAACTCTTATGAATGACTTACTGGATCTCTCTTACAAATGACTTACTGGATCCAATTCCTAGACAAAATTGAAATGCATTATTTCTTGTAACATCACACGTATTTCATTTATTAAATTAATGTTATCAAATTGATTTTTCTTTCACAGAAATTTTTCATCAATCTTAACTCTACTTCAGCAAATCTTTGATAACCTCGTAGATTTAATTAGTCACACACAAGGTTTATAACAATAAATATTGTTTTAATCTTATGCTGCAAGGTATTTGTAGTTTTAAAAGTTCTTCTATATAAGTTGGATTGCTAGATTGATGAATATGTGTTAATAGTTTGAAAATGTCTTTTAGACGAATTGCGTAAAATATGAATGGATAGTTTTAAAAATTCTCTTGTATGAAGTGACGCAGACCTCAATTTACTTGAAAATGAAGGTATTACATGAAAGACATTGAGTATATTCGTGCGTGACATCACATCTCTTCTAAACATTTTTTGTTCGATTTTAGATACTTGAAACACTTTTATGAGTAACAAAACATATCCAGTTCTCTCACTGCACCTTCAATTGTTGTTTTAAAGTTAAGGATAAATCCAACTAATTACTCATTTCGAAATTAAGCCTTAATAAATCACTAAAATGCTCATCTTTCTGTGATATATTCCATGAATATTTTAAATAACATTATTCAATGCCTTTGTTCACTTTACCAATTAAGGCGCCATAAAAGATTGTCACGGTCTTTCTCATAATATATTTAATTAATCTGCTCCATCGTCATTTTACACTTGTATTTCCTTGAGACCCGCGATATTATCCCCGAAAAGACTCACCTCAGGATGGGATTGCGTGACCTTTCCAAGCATTCGTTTGACATTTCTGTAATGTAGCCCTCTGATACCACTGACATTTCCTCGTCTCCGTTTTGTTGTAACCCCTCCTCCTCCAAAATTTATCCTTCTGCAAGATTTTGTGTGATTTCATAAATATGCTCACACTTTGTTCTCTTTCCTCTTCATTCAGTTTATTATTCATTTTCCCTTACCGTAGATGGAAATAAATTAACACAGTTTGATCACAAAATAATGAAATCAGGAAATCCGTTTATCCACGGACTCTTTCTCTAATTTTGGCTGCGTACGATTTTCTCAGTAACTACTGAATGGATATTATCACGACCGGATTATATATTTTATGATTTATAGCAAGAAATTCTAAATAGTATAAAGTAACCGAACTAAAATTATGTCGAAGTTGGAAAAAATATCCTCTAGTATAAATATTAGTGTTTATGAACATATTCGTTTATATGGTTAGAGATCTATGGCAAAAATGTGTGGCTATATTATTCGTTTCTAATAGCGGACGTTGTAAAGTATGTAGACTGAAGAGAGAAATTTGGGAAATGAATAATTCAATTAAAATTGATGTATAAAAATAATCGTCAAATTAATTCGTTGGGAGTTTTGTGGGTAAACTTGTAATTATAACACTTGATTGAATTTTTTTTGAATTTTACAAGAGTCGCAGTTGAAATGTTGTGAATGAAGAGACTAAGTGAAACAATATTTCGGACACGGTGTTTTTGCTTACTCCAAAAAATAATAATAGAATTTGCTTATGAAGTTGTGACGGGTCACTAGTACAATATAATTACGATTTTTTTGGTGGGACTTTACGGCTTGTCGACATCTAGGTTATTAGAGCCCTAAAATTCTGTACAGGTAGGGAAACTGAAGTTACACACTACGGACAGCCAACATGACTCTCCCCGCGTGTGGGACTCGCCGAATGACTCAACCATACCCACTAAAAACACTCCTGACTTACAACTCAAAACTGAAATATCAACGCATATCCTAACATTACATACATCACTACAAAAATAAAAATAAAATTAAAAAAAAAGAAAAAAAAGAGAGAGGACAATGAAAGATACCCTAGCCTTAATAACGTGGGGATCGAAAAGAACAAGAGGTGACCAAGGAAGGTCAGAAAAGAGAAAGGAAGCAGCCTTCCACAAGTAAGTGGAAGTAATGCCAGACTCAGCTCGGAGTCCCGTGTTTGACAAACACGTACTTACTAGATGTAAGTCCCCTGGGAGTAATTACGAATTGAACTGATATATTGGTTTCAGGTATTTTTTATTATTTTATTCTCATGGATAAGTGGAACATGATCAATAACATCACGTTCTTCGAACCAACAACAAAAACGTAATTGTACCATACATATTCCATCCGCCCCCATTATAAACGTTCATGTCATTTGTGTTTCAGTTGACTTTTGGTTCCAGATAATAGTCTTATCTCCATTTATTAAGGAGTTTTTAAAATTTCATTTTCTTCACACATCTTATTTATTCATTTAATCTCTTTTGACGAGGTTCAGACCATGTGGCCTACTTGGGAGAGGGAATTGGGAAGCAGAGACATTCGGTTGCCGGGAAACTTATGGTACCAAACCGACATTTGCCTAGAGTAGCCGAGGGAAACCCCAGCTGAAAACCTCACCTAGTTCGACCGAGCAGGGTTTAAACCCACGCTCTACCGCTTAGCGGGATCGAGGAAACGAAGACGCTACCACTTGACCACAGCTGACGGTAAGCTCTTAAAAGAAATATCTACTTCAAATATAATTTAGGTAATTCATTCGTCCAACGACAGTTTTGTTTTTGAAAATCCCTTATTTTTATTTAGTAGCTATTTGTACTTGTAGCCATTTTCACGTAAATTTTGTGATTTGTCGCTGCACGTCTTACCTTAATTTCTAACTATTGAAATTTTCCTTTCCAACCCCTTAACGTGTGTGACGACCACATGGTGTGACGACCACATGGTCGTTACCCTGTTCTTAACGTGTGTGACGACCACCTTCTTCGTTTTTCCGTCACTATCTCCCCACTTCTCATCATTCACTCTACATTCCTTTCACATTCTTTCAGTCACCCCATAAGCCTTTCCTATTAGTCGATAACTCCTTCACGATAACTCAACCTTTCCTCCCCTTCGCCCCGTCGGCATCCCTCTCCCGTCACTTCTCAACCTCCCTTTAGCCACTTAGCACCCTTTCCTCCGCATCCATCTCCCTGAGGCTTCACCTCCGTGGCAGACAATTTAATTTACATCCCGCACGCAGCACGCTGGAATTAGGCGTCCACACTGTACCTGCAGATAGGGGATGCTCCACGCAAAGAGAGAGGGAGGAGACATAAGGGAAACGAGGTTCACGGAGGGTGAAAACGAGAGTGCATTCGTTGGCATTAGTTGAGTCATCTTGTGCGATGACTGTCTTCATGATTTATTTACATTTTATTGCATTGTCTTTTCCATTCCTGCTCTTCATTTAACTTTACGTTTAGACCTGCAATGGATTGCATGGAAGGGATTTTTTTCTAAACCAATACTCTTCTAAATATTCTTTCATCCTTGTCTTTTAGCTGGACACATTTCACTCGTACTCCTGTAAGTAATGTTTCAGATATCAGCGTGAGAACAGATTCTTAATGTATTAATCTTCATTGGATTCACTTCTGTTCGTTTCATACTTCAATTGCCAGCTTTATTTACTTCTCTAACTTGTCTCTTTACTCAGCGTTTGTTTCTTTTCTTCCAGACTTAGTGGTGGAAATTCTCGAGGTCCTTCTTGGATTGTCCGTCCTGACTGTATTATCATTTTTATTTATTAATAGAAAATAAAGTCATGAAAACTACTTCAATCATCAATGCTACCTAATACAATTTTGTCTTGTTGCGATGAGAGAACATGGAATGTCATTTCATGTGTTATTGTGTATGTTAAAAACGCATCGACAAAGCATTGTTCCACACTAATAAACTTCCAAACTTTATATTGTTGTAACTGAATGACATTGCAAAATACGTTGAAATAAATTTCAGTGACACAGTTGAGCAGGAATTAAGGGTATGATAAATATAATAAAATATTTTTTAAAATTAAAGATAAATATCTCGAAGAATAGAATTGCTTTCCGGCAAGTAGCCATGGTCGTACTTGGATTTCTCCAGACGTTTCGCTTACAGCTGCTGTATGCATCATCAGTGTGGACGTGACTTACGAGGACGCAGTACATGGGTTGAAGCTTTGGAAGCAACTAACTTTTCAATTCAATTAAATAGGGCATTTTATTAACAATATTTACATTTTAAATTACATGTGGCGAGGATTCAGCCCCTTTACCTTCTTAAGCCCTGTAATGCCGTGGGCTGTGAGATAAATGCCCTGGATATTCACTCTCAATGAATTGTTCAGTTGCGTCCACGTTTTTCATAGAAAGGTTGATATTTTTATTTCCTGCTGCCGTAATATTAAATTTAGTTATGCATGGATACAAATTTTATTATTTTTATATTATAAACTTTTGGCATACTGTAATAGTTTCTTAAATCTGAAATAGGTGCAACTGACTAATTCATTGAGCACCGTTGGGAACAACGGAAAACCAACGGTCAGGACACAAAAACTGAACATGGAAAAGATATTTACAAGAGACAATATTTACAAAAGTATTTACATAAGACAAGAGTCTGTAAGAATCATTACAAATAGAGTCTATAGGAAAAAGTATTTACAAAATAGTTGTAAACTGACTAGTTGATGAGCTGCGTCCTCGTAAGCTGATGATGCTTACCGCAGCTTTAAGCGAAACGTCTGGAGAAGTTCAAGTACAACCTTGGTTACTTAGCTCGGAAAACAATTTTCTTCTTCAACATTTGGACCGTGGAAACCCTCTTTCGTTTATAAATATCTTGATTTTATCGTCTTTATTTAATAAAATAAATTGTAAAATATTTTTATACGATGAAGAAAAACTTGTCCTTGTCCACAAATTTCAAAGTTAAGAGTAACTAACACATTAAGTAAAAAAGTTCGTAGTTATATTTTTCAGAAACGATCGAACATAACACACTTGCAATAATAATGTATAATTTCCGTACTGCAAAATAGAATTCAATGAGTTTTCGTAAATAATCTACATTAAACATAGGTGATCGAGAATTTTCTTTTACAAAACTAAAAGAAAGGAATTCAAAATAAAATATTTGTTTTTAAAGCATTTGTTATTTTTATTGTCAATTCGAGACGAAGTAAGGATACTTTAAATGCAATATATTTTGTGACTAAAATATTCCACAATAAATTCCATATTCTTCTCAAGAGCTTGACATGACGTACACTAGGCCACAAACAATTAACAGCTTTTACTTCTACGAGGTGTCAGCCAGTTAAGCTCTTCTGGTCCTCTTAATATTTTTCTCTGCTTTCATTATTGTTTCCGTAACTAATGTAATTAATTTCTGAAAGAGGTTTGCGTTTCGGTGTTAATTACAGGACAGGAAACGCACCACATAACCACCGCGCATATATACTGGCCGTTAGCTAATGCGAGGCAATTCTCACAAAAGCCTGAATGACCACCATTGGGTAACAAGCAACAGGGAAACCAGCGTCGCAATGCGTTATTAGAATACACGCTCGCTTTTTTCTTAATGCGGAGACCATTAACGTAACCTTACACGAAAGACAAAAATGTAATGTGTTGAAATCGATTTTCACAAAGTTGAGCAAAACTCGGAATATAACAGACATTTAATCGAAGTTAAAGAAGTACTACAATGTCATTAGTAGTGGAATTTTTTAATGTCCTTTCATGTAAATTACGTTTGGTTATATTGATTTTTGGGGAAAACGCAAGCATGGAAAAAATTACCTGGATTTTCATGCTACGACTTTCAGATACATTAAAAATACATGCTCTTAATTCTTCACAGAGTTGCCAGACTTGTAGTTTAAAAAATCTATTTTACATTATCTTAACTCTTGTCATATAGATCACAATGGACAAAATCAACAAATTCGGATTCTAATATGTTACCATTTTTTTACATATTTGTCGTCATGAAGAAGCATGCGTGAGTATGCATTTCGATTATTATCATTTCAATTCATATTTAAGAGTGTGTATGCTGTCATTGTACTCCATGACTTCATGAAAGAGCATACATGATATAATCAATCATCATATATAATAAATAGTAATAAACTAAAATGTTTGTTTATTATCGTATTTTAATTGTTTTATAATATATTTAATACTATTCTAGATTTTATATATACAAAGGACATATAAAAATAAGATTCCAAATAGAACTTTAAAGTAGATAAATAATTTAAATGTCAAACTGTTTTACTCAATTTACTATCTACAAATAACTAATTTACCACGTGGGGAACAATAAAGCTATCGAAACCTAAGCTCATGGATTATTTATAACATCGATGAATCGAAACTGTTCAGGTGGACTTGAGAGACTTAGAATAGATAGAGAGTTAGCATTAAAGACTTGATCATGTCCTGAGCAAAATCGTCAGATGTTCGACAGTGAAACGTAACATTATTTACACGTATCCTCGTACATATTAATATTTTTACCTAAATAATAGCATAAATGAAAAAATTAAATGAAGGATAATTTAGATTTATAGTGAAACATAAATGACTTTCGAATACAAATTGAATTTGCATGATTAATTTTCTACACGTGTCTACCCAAAATTTAAAAAATATTTCAAGAAAATTTCATATATTTATTAAGAGTTATTTGTCATTTCTTGAATGGAGATTTTCATAATATATGATGGCTGAAATGAGTGTTTCTTTTTAATATCACAAAACAAAAATAATGAACCACTAAAACCCAATGAAAAGAAGTATACAAGAGTCAGTGAACGTTTATATTATGCTGTGTCGTAAATTTGAGCAATATTTTAAAATTTGGTTCTTTCCATTTTTGTTACGTTTTGTCAATTTTCAGTTTTAAACGTTTTTAATTGTGTTCAAAACGTGTGTAGAATCCACTTAAAAATAAGTAGATTTTAAAATAAAGAAAACTTTGGTTAACTTAATGATTTTTTAAAGGAAACAATATATTTTATTTTTGAAAAAAAAAAATCAAAATTCCGTGACGAAAATTTATTCTCTAAATGTTTTTGAGACAATTTCAGTAAACCTGGAATAAACTTTCAAAGATGCCAGCGTCTCATGACTTACGTCACCGAGTAGTTGACACTCTTTTACATATATTTGATAGCAAAAATTGCAGTACATATGACCTCGTTATTAAGTAGAAAAAATGATCAATGGGGTCGTAGCGTCAAGACATATGGTTCTGTACGCATGAATGGAAGAACTAATAATATATTTTCCGAAATTTATTGTGAATTAAATATGTACAATACACTGAGGTATATTATTTTATTCATCCGCACTTCTTGTTTGTTATCCTATCTTTATTATGATGAAGTTTATTGATATTGTTTATTTTATATACAGTTGTACTCTTTAACATGAGAAATGTCTGAAATGTGGTGGTACGTACGTGACCTACTATATGAATATAGAAAAGACATCGGATTAGGCGAGTAAGTTGTGTTCTTCATTAAATGTAGTTCTACAGATTCAATACTGCAAATAAATATTACTACTGCGTTCCTTAGTTTTAATTTTAATTTGTCATCTCATCCTGATTTACTTTACTTATCACAACACAACATAACATAACTAGTCAGGATATATGTATAGTAGTCAGGGTGTATGATATATATGAGTATTCTACATTTAAAAGTTGATTTAATTAATTGGACCAATTATTTTGGATAGAAGTATTTTAAACAACACGAGCATTGAATATGGAAATCGATTTTACGTGTTAATACTTAAGTTTGTGTCTTGTTCAGTTGTAATTATTTATTTGTTGTTATTAGTAGTTGCACCTGATGAACATTCCAACCGAGGGATGGAAAATAGCACAATATATTATAAATATTTATCATTTATGTAAATTCAGTGAAGATAAGCACGACTACTGTTCACAGAAACCGTATTTGACATTGAAAAATATTACAACGTATCAAAATGTTACATTGTACGTTTCGACATTGGCGTCCTTTTCAGGTACTTCTAGTTATAGGACTATGTGTGTCTATTCCGTTTTACATTAATGCGAGGAACATACCCATTAAGGGCTCTAATGATCTGGACGTTGGCAAGCTCTAAAGACTCAATTTAAAACAAAACTATGGAATGCCCAATTTTACTGCGTTACACGTCCAATCAGGGTCGTATAATATTTTTCATTATTATACATTTTAATATGGACGTAAATAATAGAATTAGTTAAGATAAATGTGGCCGTACTGTAGAATCAACGAACCCGAATAGTTCTTTACGATATATGCTTCCAAATTTCGAGCGCGAGTGCGTAGAGCCAATGGAGAGTAGACCACTGCTGGTGACCATAAGAAATCGCTCATATGAGGAGAGGAAGCCAGCTTGCGGATGCTGGAACCACAAAGCAGCTGGCGCCTCCCCAACCCACACTCCCCTTCCCCGCACTGCGATCTTCCCCGAGAGCTGTGGACCAGGGCACGCGGGATGCGGAGGGGCGAGACGAAGACGAGGGCAGGTGGCGTGCGCGCCCGCAAGGCCGCACAAGGGGCAGCTGCAGCCCGCAAGGTCACCGCTCCCACAGTACTCCAATACCTCCTAAGAAGAAGGGAATGACTATCACACGTCATCGTGGTAGGTCGAAGAAACACGCGCGCTAGCTGACGGACGATTGTGAAGGGAAGCTATTGAGAGCAGATACGCTCGTTCGAGAGTTGCGTCATTTCGTGTAGCTACTGTCGATTATTTCTAGAGTAAAACTCACAACTCCCATTGTGGTTTAACAAATTCTTTCACAAAAAGAATACTAAGAATTGAATTATTTTAATGAAATATATTTCGGACAAACTATAATTATTCCTCAAGTAGTTGTTCTCTGCAAAAATAAAACATTCATTAAGCTCTATCACGCGGTGATAAAAAAAACTTGTACAAAGAAATAAATAGAGAAGTAAAAATTGTTAGTTTTATTTACTGAAGAAGAATACCTTAATTCCTTTGTGACAAAATATCAGAGCTACCAATTTTCATAAGAAAGAACTTTTATTCTTCATTTCTTATACATTTTATATCAAACTTATAAAAGTATATTTTTTACAATGAAGAATTTAAAAAAATACGAATGGCACCTTAGACGAAGCATTAACGCTTCAGCTATCATATACTAATGTTAGCCGAAATACGTGCTTTATATTTAATAATTACATTCTTACGCTTTAGTCCAAGAATTAGCAATAAATCAGAATGGAGAAAGAACATGTTTGTTTTCTATAAAGTATTTCAAGGAAAATAAATATTATGTAAATATTATAAACTTCTTGGTTACTATTTTCTCTGTGACCTGTCGAAATCTCATACTTTCGAACTTTCAAGGCATTTTTTGACTCGGTCTTGTACAATAATATTCGTAATTTTTCATTTAATGCATTGTATTTTATTTAATACATGTGTGCATATGTACACAATTATATATATACTGTCTCTTATACACATCTAGATGTGTATAAGAGACAGAACGTATATTACTCCAATTGGTCAAAGAGGCAAGTGAAATTCCAAAAACCTAATTTCGGGAGTAAAATTCATAAATGTACTCTCGATTATAGATTCCAGAAAGAGTAGTTGAAAATTCATTGCAATNTCTTCTATGACACGGAAACATGTTTATACTTGTTATTCATCATTGTAACGCAATGCTTCATTGTTACGTAATGCAACTGATGAGATATACGCATACATCACCCATAAAACATATTACGCCACACTAAATAGTCGATATTTTGATCCGTGGTCATTAATACAAGACATCACCTTGTGGACCTTCACTTAACTTGAATACAAACTCGTAGCAAAGCAGCTGCGACTGACTGGTAACAGCTGGCTAACGCTTGGACAGAGAATCTGTGCCTTACGGGTCGTGGTGTCTGGGGAATAAACTGCGCATTTGAAAAAAGTGACACTAGCCACCTTGGGGACCTACGAGGATGAGCAGCTGAGATTTGTGACCGGAAGTAGAAATGAATGCATTTATACCTCACGTTGAATTTTAAATACACGACTCGACAGACTGCACGAATGCATTACAGAATCAATGACCAACTGCGTGGCACAACGTACTGATGACAGAAATTTGGAAATTTGGAAATTTGATATCTGGAAATTTTCGGAAAATTTGTTTCATTGCATTCTAATGATGCATAAGATGTTAATGTCTGGAGCATCTGAAATTTATTTAAAGGAATATTTTAGATTGTATAAACACATACTGTCAATTTAAAAGCCTGCGTAAATTTTATATAATAACAAAAATAACTACAAATCGATATTTCAATGACGTATTTCATTAGCGCTGTCAAACTATTGACATCTTATCCTCACTAATGTCCAGATAATATTAGAAAATATTTCAATTCATTACTGTCCATCTTCACTTTTCATGTTAATATAAACAATCGCTTTAATGAAAAACATATTATGAATTTACCCCAAAAATAGCAACCATTGAAATGAGGCCGCATATCCCATTAGTTAGAGTAGCGCCGCTGAGCATTGAATGGGAATTTGATGGGTGCCTCCCCACGGCCAGCATCTCATGGATTACAATAACGAAATGCGAATTTGATGCGCTGAAATGTGTTTGTGGTTCACGAGCACAATGCAGGAAACTCTCGTCAACTGACCGCGCGTAATCTCAGATAGGTTTTGCAAATATCTTTGCTAATTTTGTTGCTTTACTTCCGCCTAGTGGGGAGGGAACTGGAATATTTTTAAAAGTGAGACTGACACAAAACAAGCTTCCTTTTTGTAGATACTTTTTAACAATTCAGATACGTGCAAATATTTTCGGATGAATATTCCATAAAGTATGTGTGTCGATTTGGGAAATACATTGGCATAGCTAGTCCACAACACACCTTTTTAAGTTTTTTTCTCTAAAATACTCTCCTAATCAGAATTATTCCTGTTATAGTTTCATTCCTTCAAATTTTACATCAACAACCGATTAGTGATGGTAACGGATACATTCAATTTGTACTAAATATATACCATAACATAGCTTAAGATTTTCCGAATGGCGAACGTTTAAGTCATGCACATACAAAACAAATAGGCAATTCGATACCAATATTTTCCCCAACACTGAAATAAAAATTAAATTTTCCAAACGATTACGTCGTTATAATGAAAGGTCCTTCGATAAATCTAATATGATAATGACAGTAACAGTTTTGCCTGTACTCTCATATTATATTTCGGGAACAAAGACTTCGTCGATGGTTTATAATAAATATTAAACAACAACAAATAATAATCAAGGTTTTAATAAAGAAATATTTTCCCAATTAGTAGTGTAAATGACTTTACATGTTTTAAACCTTATAAATAAATAAATTTACTTTCAAAAGAGCAGTTACATCTGCGTATGACCACGTGGAGGACAAACTAATTTACTCGTGTTAATTGTTAATTTACTCGTGTGAATACAAAACAAAATCGAGTTTCGAGTATGATTATCTAAGAATTCGTAATTCGTGTGGTAATTCCTAGGGAACAAAACTACGGCTGTGACTAAGATGAAGCCTACGCAAGTATTTCACCAATTGTCTTCCCTCCGGATTGGATCGCTGAAAACACAGCATCGTAGTTGACACCTACACAGGGCGTGT
Source organism: Laupala kohalensis (assembly GCA_002313205.1). NCBI lineage: Eukaryota > Metazoa > Arthropoda > Insecta > Orthoptera > Trigonidiidae > Laupala > Laupala kohalensis. Next base: position 917,918 of record NNCF01126132.1, read on the forward strand.
GCGCGTGGCGTCGCCAACTCAAGTTCCATTGTTTGCAAATGAAGATTGAAATAATAATAATAAATAATAAATTTATTGTCAAAAAACAGTACAAACTGCGTATGACCACGTGGAGGGAAAAAAAACTAATTTAGGAAGTATCTTCTTGCGTGACGTTGCATCACGGACAGCGAGATTTTAATAAGCAGTAATGTATAAGGATGATTCAATATCGAGATATTTCCACGTATAAAAATAATATTTTATCAATGCACAAAAACTACACACAATGTATTGTATTATCCACAAATCAAAACATAAGACAGAGATATCTTCATGGGTCTAAAACAGAACTCTAATTGTAGTTGTGCTTATATTTACTTCATTGTTTTATTTGTGGCACTAAATTGTTTCTTAAGATTTTAATGACATAAAGAATCCATTTTATAAAACATCCCAAAAACCAACAAAAATGTTTTATAACTTCATACTCTTTACGTTGTCATCATGGGAGTCACAAGTTCTTTAACTTCTTTTTTCCCTCTGAAACTTCTCCCCAGTTATTTTTTTGAAGAGCTTGTTTTAATCCAGTTCTCCCGTTTTAGCTCTTCTCAGTTCTTTAAATTTTTGTGCTTTCTAGACATAATAACCCACTTTCGTCTTCTTTACAATAGACCTGTCCCGCACCACTCCAGTTTTCAAGTAGTTACAGTGAAGAAACGGATTACGCGAGACACAGAGACTCTTCCTAAAGCTTACGTAAGACTCATCAGGTTCTGCACCTAATGCAGTAGCAGCATAGAGAGAGGAACAAGGTGCCGGCGGTGAGAAAGCACGTAAAAGATACCTTAAGCCAATCACAAGACGTTGTGAAGGTCCCATACTAGGCTCGTACTCTGTGATTGGCTCGCTCATGGTCGCCGACATGGTGTTTGTGACATAACTCGTTTCCTTGCTCCAGGCTCCGAGTTGCAGGGAGACAAAGAAAATAGGCTCGTTCGTTACCAACACGAGAAAATAATATTTACAAACAATCTAGGTTTACAAACAACGGGATATGAGCATGGACTTATGCCCCATATCAAATTTAATTATTTCTTTCTTTCCATTAACGAAGCAATAAAAGAAAAATCAACGTACCCTGATTATCAGATACTGAGTTAATATAAAAATATAAAATACAACAGTATAATTCGCATAATATTTATATTCCAATGCAATTTCAATTCAGGAGACAGAAGAAAAGTATAATTAATCGTGGAGTATTAGTTAAAGAATCAATATTTGTACTGACTTCAAATGAGAAGGGACCACTGTATATTCTATACATACAATGTAAACAACTCCACATTTAACTAAATCAAATCGGCAAATCAAATGTGTTTAAAGTAGGTTAACGAAAACGAAACATTCTCTAATCTGTATTGCATATTTCTGCTTCACTTCCAGAATATAAAATAACGATGAAAGTGACAGTGACGGGGTTGGGATCGGCAGGTGTGTGTTCCAAGAGTCATGGATGCACCTGCCAGCAGTTCCGTTACGAGCGCCATCTTGTCGAGCTCACAGCATCCACAATTTCCAGGAAATCCTGAACTGTAGGTGACTGTGAAAAAATTAAAGTCTTGTTATAAAATATTGCATATAATGCTTACAATTAGAATTTTCCAATAACATTACTCAGGAAACATCGTATGTAATTATTCCCTCCAATATGCTCTCGAAAAAGACTAAGATGGGCACTATACAACTACCTTACATAATTAAAATTATTGAAGTGTTAGGTAGAAAATATTTTTCCTTATTAGATCGGGGGTTATGTATGCAAAAGAGTAATACGTGAACCAAAAGATATTTTATACCATTTTAGGTATTGAATACATTGCGAAATACATTTTTTTCTTTTACACGTAATTACATGTTTAAAAGAACCAAAAAATAAATTCCAGAAACAAAAACAAGAAAGTTCGCAATCGATAAATATCTGACGCAATTACCTAATGTGAATCTCCGGAACACTTTTGTAGATATAAATGATAGGGATAGCAACCTGTTCAAACCAGGTGTTTCTTTGCAACAGACATCTGGAGAGGATCTCTATCTGGTCATACCACCTGACTTTCCCTTTTCATTCACATGTGCTATGACTGTAGACTGGGGAGAAAAAACAGCTTAATAATTTGGAATTATACGCTCAGACTTTTTCCATCTTTTTCTTCAACTTTCATAAACTTTCTTCACTACGAAGTATTTTCACATGTCAAGTCACAAACAGCATCTCCACATTCCAACACGTTCCACCAAATCTTTGAAACAATGTCAACTTTACCTGCCAGTGAAACTAATGAGACGGAAAGGCAAGAATTTTTGTCCAGTTGTGCGTAAATCAATCATATCAATTAATTCATACATTTAGAGATGTTCTTCATTATTTGAGGAGAAATCAAATTCGATTAGGTAAATACGACAAACCCGAAATCTGCAGCTCAAAACAAGTTCATCAAAATCATGACACTAAAAATCAAAATGTTTTTAACGTAATTTTTCCACGGTGTACTGTGATACAGTTAGAAATAAGAATTACAATACTGTTTCCTGTATAAAATGTAAGCACTTTTTTGTTGAAGATATGTTACCATTATAATCACAAATATTATGCAGAGTACAATAGTTCAATGCATTAATGGACGCCAAGTTATGAGGAATGCGTTTATGTCCTGTAACATCATGAATTAATTTAAGAAATCGCCGGACAAAACCTAAAAATCTCATGCGCACTAGGGGGATTACAAATTTTAAGATAAAATAATTCCTTAATGCTTTTCTACTTTGTTCCACTTATTGAAAGTTTTCTTTCGTTACGAGGCATTTAGAAAAATCAGTTAATCTGAAGAATGTACTTTGGTGTACGAAAGCTAGAATAATTTAGTGGTTTCACATAAAGAATATCGACGTGGGAACTATTCCTCTATAAAGTATTTTCTCCAATTGTAAACAGTGGCATTAACAATTGTCAGAGCTTATATGGAAATCTAACTACCATTCTTTTACGCAAACGCGAAATTACTAGCTCAATATTAAGGAGAAGTGATAAGAGAAATCACGCTGTATCCAGTAGCTAAAAATGAAATCGGAAGAAACATCTGGAGGCTAAATGTAGGATGTAGTCGCTTCTTCCTTGAAAAGTTGTTGAAGGCATTCGCCAGGTGGTAGCAGCGATCGAAAACCACACACCTGTCGCAGATTCTCCAGCGGCCGCCATTGCAGTCTGGTCGGCCTGCCGACAAAACCTTCACGCCGGCCTCCATCATGGATACGCACAGAGTCTACTCTCACTGTGAGTCACAAGTTCTCAGACCGACATTTTCTTTTTCTGATGGCTCAAGTGCGATCAGATAAAGCTAGAAGTATATTATTACTGCATTTAACAGCTTTAAATAGTTTTATACGAGTGATTTCGTATCATTCAATCTCGTAATAAAAATTTATCCGTCGCCATCTACGAACGATATCGTCGAAAACTCCATGATTAAAAGTACTTTTGTTTCTACTCTACATCGGTACCTTCAGAATCCACGACTTACAATTTCATGCATTGGACAATTGATATACTTGCCATGCGATAAATTTCCGGGAAGAATTTCAGCAGTATAATTACATATAACGTACAACGAGATTATGAACCTCTCAGGCTAAGAAAAGCAATTCTATCGTATGCACTGCTTCAAAGACGCTTATTACGTCAAATTTTAGAAACAAATCCTTTAGAGTCAATCTGAATTGTATTTATTTCGTGGCGCAAGATACTATAAAAAGAAATTTTTGCATCTATTATATCTCCTTGATTATTTATGCTAATAATTTTAGTTTTAAGGGAACATTTCCTTGGTAACTGTCTTTTAGAAAAATTTAAAACAAACATCTACGCAGCTTAGAAAAAGCTTGGATACAATATTTTGAAAGAAAGGAAAGCGTGAATTGTCAATTACCGCACTTACAGACGAGTTGAATAGTTCAGCATAATAGTGCGAGTATGAGTATGTGAAAATAAAACCGGTGGATAAAATAAAAGGGCACATGTTCTATTCGGATGGAGTTATGTAACTCAGTTAGAAAACCACTTTCACTAATACAAAAGGAGAACCATTGCACAAGATGTAGGAGGTCACTCGTAAATAACTTGACTGGAGTAATTTACAATTGCAAGAAGTTACGTTGTGTGAAACAAAGTACTATTAAAATATCAGTTATTTGGTGTTATTTCAATAGAGAATTACATTCAAAATGTATCATGCCCACAATATTTTCGTGATGTTTAAATTCAGATTTGCTTTGCGAGTCGGGTCACAATGACATGGTGAACTACTTTGAAAAATCAGCTTAGAACAACATCAAAACTTTGTCTTAAACTCAACTCAAACACAACTAATTTAAACTGGTGTTTTGAAAAGTGAGTACGAAAACGATCACCTGTCTAGTGAAGTCAAACAACTCTCACTATCGGAACCCTCTTTAAAATGACATATCTCTCAATGAACCATTCTGAGCAATTAAGAAGTCTAGTTAAATAAAGCTAAAATTTATTTAGAAGTATATACGACTGAATTATTTAGATTAGATGAGACTAAATTTTCCTGTATCATCACACAACACGCTGACGACTCACAACAAGTAGAACTTCAAGACCAATAACTTATATTGATCAATCGAACGATTAGACTAATCTAGTTGGTGTCTTTAGAACTTTTAATAAGTTTCCAATTCAGAAGAATTTGTTAAGAGAAAGCATTAGGTAATAATCCAATATTTCATAAAATGAAGAAAAACTTTATAAATGATCAGATTTGCGAGATCCTCCTTGCCAATCCAAATGTATAGTTTCTTCCACAAAATGTGCGAATCGTTATCAGTATTAATGAAGTATTGTTTTTCTTTAATTACCAACAAGAAGTACAATGAATGCTGGTCCAGAGCCACACGCTTACCTTAACAAGATGGCGCCTGCTCAATTCAGTAACGGATTCTTGGGCAGGTGCAGGAGAATCAAACCTCACTCACCACCTGGCTATCCCTGTCTGACCAATGTCTTTTCTTCTGTACGTGGTAAAAGAACTGGGTCATTTGTGAAGAATCCTTGTTTCTTTAAAATCCATTCGTTCTACAGGAATCCCATCATTTCTTTTTTAAACAATGAAATCCTTTAAAAATTAACAGGAAAACATTTAATATACATGCTAACAATATTCCTGTGACCTATATTTCTAAACGTATCAGTATGGGAGAGAAACATATTCTACATTGTTGCGACGTCGAAAGACAATTTTGTTGGGACAGAGGTAAGTGTATTCTCTTACACCAACTGTTTTTTAGAAGATAAGTTCTCAGAACGTCACAAATGCATTGCTGGAGTCTTAAACATCTATAAAATAACATATTGAAAACACACTTTTCTTAAGTGTTTCCTGGCTCATTGAATCATAACTTCCCGTTACGGAATTGAGCAGACGACATCTTGTTAAGGTGCACGTGTGGCTCTGGATCAGATTCATCTAACTTCTTGGTGGTAATTAAAGGGAAACAATGCTTCATTGATAATGATTCGCACATTTGTGGAAGAAACTATACATATTAAAGGTGGTTCTCGTAAATATTTATTTTACGCTACTTATTTATAATGATTTTCTTCACCATACCGTAATCGCGTTTCTGGTACTTATCTTCTATGTATATATTTTCGTACAAAATATTTTTTCTATGGAATAATATTTTTTAATTTTAATATGGGAATGAAACCATTAAAACTACCCTATTATTCAAAATTAAACGCGCTTTTATACAAACAAAATTCTTGCGCGCTACGGAAGGTACTTTTGATCTTCATTATCACATCCATTTGAATATAGATTATTCTTTGAAGGAAATACAAAGAAGTAATATTGCCCTTTACCCTTTAATGGACCACTCCAATTTTTTCACCTCGATTAGGATGGTGAAAGTTTTGACCTGGTTCTCAGTGTTTGCGTCACATAACCTACTTGACTCAGAATGACGCACGAAAATCGTGTACTTGGTATCCACTGAATCATTTGTGGTTGTGATTTGAACCCTGGTACACATGGGCCGCAATTACTGAAGTTACAAGATGGCACCATAAAATGCCAACTCAAAGAAATTGAAAGTAAGAATAGAACTCCCAGATGTCCTTCCATAACCTTCACGAGCTTGGTATGACTTAACAAACTGAAAAATGTCCTCTTACTTTTCTAGGGAATTTTGTTATCTACATGTATTGTTACAGGGAAACATTTTAATGTAAATAGCTTTCTATGTTACGAATGACCATAAAAAATAGTGATTATTCAGAAGATGTTTGAATTTCAAGTTTAAAGAGTAATTAGAGGAGAAAAAATGAAAAATATTAAATTCCACTAACTTTTCTCTCTTATAATGCAGGTTAATAGGTAACGATTCCATAATTGCTTAATAATCAATAATAATATTTATACTGAAATGTTATATAACAGTAAAATATTAATCTCTTATTTGAATTTAAATCAAAATTTACAAAACCAATTTATATATTACCAGCTTTTTATGAATATTAATAAACATAATTACGAACTCATATCTACGCTATAGAACAAAAATTATAAGGTAAAAGAAATATGTCATCACCCTTTTTCATTTAGACATTTACTGTTTCGATGTTAGCAACATTTCACGAATTTCAATTGTACGCCAAAATGACATATAACCAAAATTCTGACTAAAAGTAAAAAGCACTTAATTACAATTTAATTTATTGTTACTATAATTTATTATTACCAATCTTATATATTACTACCCACAATCAAGAAAAACCTCATGATAACGAAGAAATAATCATCCGGAAAGTGAAAAGAGGTTATGAGCAATAATATGATTATCAAATTATGCACGAAACATCAGTTACGAAAATATGAAAGGAAAAATAAAAGGAAAGGTATTGAAACATTTTAATTTTGTTAAGGATGAATGATTTTCTAAGGAAATGTATAATTATTAGCAGTACAATTATTACCAGGGTCCAGCTATAAGCCAAAAGGCCAGGGTCGTTTCTCTTATTCTTTTCCCTCTAGTTCAGAACTATATTATTTGTAAAAGTTTTTTCTTCTCTTGGTTACTTACTAATTGCTATACCTCGGGTGCATTTTTGAGACTCACAATAAATACATACAATAAATACGTTGTAAACGAATTCTCTACATGTGCTACCTGTGACTCGAAGAAAAGAAGAAATTTTCCGAAACGCCGACTAATACATCTAGTTTTTTATCTTAACAGTATAAAATTCCTGATTTTCGTTTGAGGATTTATTTCATGAGTATTTACGTAGAAAGTGATTTCTTAAATCAATAGCATAGTGCATTTGGCCCCATGCACATATTTACGATTTTTACTACACATTTATGCTTCAATAACGTGCTTTAAAAAGTTTATTTTTAGAGGAGACATTACAATTTTCGTCATAATATGCAATATTTAGTTATTTTTGTCTCCATTGATGGATCCATTTCTGAAAGTTGGACTTCGATGAATTAAAAATTGACAATACATTTTTTTCTGCAATCATTTATAATGTCCATACTTTGTAAAATGAAATATTACTACGACAAGAAAACCATAATATGTATTCATTGTAATAGGTTATAACACATAATGAACATTTCAAGTAAAGTGCTTTAGGCTCGGGCCAACTATCCGCAAGCAATTTGTCTGTGATCATCTTCTTAACACGTTTATGGTCATAACAAACAGTGAAAGAAACAGTAGTATTACAATCAATATTAATATACATTTATTCATTTATATTTTTCATATTCGGTGAACTAGCATTTATCATTGTTCTACGACCCAGTTTCATCAATCATGCTCCTTGAACCCATCCATTATTTACAAAAAATAAATACCATGTCTTCATGTTGCAAGGATTATCTGATATGATCTACGAGTATTAGTTTGCAAATTTTAACCATGAAATATTTCAACATGAATTTCATTCAGTGTTATTTAAATTAAATACCCATTTTTCAATTCTGAAAATTTTATCAGTTTAGTTCTTTGCGTTCAGGATTGAAGAAGGTACTAAAAATTGAGAGTGAAATCAAATTCATAATTTGATTTGGGTACCTGTCGTTAACTAGATGGTACAATGAAATCGACTTGCCAATAGAAGCAACCCCCCTCCATTATGTATCAACATACATTAACAAATTACTTATCTGGATTGCTTGGTTAATTTTTCAAGACACCATGATTTTACTTAAGATCTCACCAACGACAGCACAGCAATACCTCGTATTAGACACACTTTGATCCATTCTTCTGTTCAAGTTCTGTCCCAGTGCATGATCAATTCAAATGGCATTTCGTTCCGCTTTAGCTAATTCCACCGTCATCTCAGCATATAAAACACGGCCTCCACCCACCCACGCAGGTAAATAAGCTTCGTGGGAAGAGGGGTGGAGAAAAAGGGGGGACTGCGTGTAGTGTACAAGGCGAAAAGCTTTATGGAATCCGTGAAGTATCGGAGACTACTTAAACAAAAGGATTGCTCGCCGGTGCGGAACCAAGCCTTCGAAAAAAGGGGAGGGAAATGGGGTTTCCGGAATAGTGCTTTCTCACGGCGAAGGTGAGTGGGCGAATAAAACGCTGTGTGACAGGATTGAAGCAGAATCCTTACGCGTCACGGCAAGTCTGGACACGGTTGTGGTAGGATGCGCCAGTTTGAATGGAGACGAAGTCGTGTTCCTTAAGTTGGTGCAGTGGATCCCTTTCTCGTTAATGATCGTAACTTAGAGAAAGAGAGGATATTAGGCTCATCTAAGCGACTGGATTTTAAGTAAGATTTCTGATACCTCAATAGTATTCGATGGAAGAACAACCAAAGACATTTTCTATGAATTATTCTATTAATAGTGGGCCCGTGCGAAGATCTCTCAATCCACCAAGACTGGTAGGAAAATATGGAACTTCATAGAATAACGAGGAAAATAAGGTTATGTTCGATAGTGAACAATTTTACTCGTTTATCGTTCCTGTATTGCTTTTTAAATTACTGCAAAATCATATATATATATATATATATATATACTGTCTCTNATATATATATATGATTTGATAGGATATTGCATGGGGAAATAATTTACAAAACCTCTTTCTACACAATGAAAGAGTGGTAAATATATTACGAGGCAAAAGAGATGTCACGAAATAAGAGGTAAAACTGTAGTAAAGCTGTAGTAAAGCTGTAGTAAAGTAAGAGGTAAAGCTCTTTATATACATCATATGTATTGAAAATGTTCTACAACATTTTCTTCGTACATTTTGTATAGAGAATTTACTGAACATAATGTAGGAGGTGATGATAAACTCCATCGGACAAGTATTGCTTTTTATCACACTCACAATTATAGACAAACTTAGTTAGAAAGAAAAATTCTCGGGAATCACTCGAGAGATCCACTAACCGTTCACAATTTAAGTTTGTAAGTGGGAGGCATTACCAATGTTAATCAAACGGAGATCTTAATCTATCATTTGAAAGCATCTGTTCTCACTCAATCACATTGACACTTCACTTCCAATTTCATCTTCCCTTCATAAATGGCAATTCATTTACAAAAGAAAATGTATAGGGTATGCCATCATCCTATGACATTAGAATAGTTTTTTTCCCTTCTGAGTAGCAATGCGCGAGTGGATTGGCTAACGGGCAAAGCTTGACTCAGACCTTGCACCTGTCACATGTCCCGTTAGCAACTATTACTGCCACAGTGACCCTCACAGCACACAAGGAAAGAGAATGTATAGCTTCGGTTTAGTTATTCTTTTAGTATGTGTATGTGAATTTATACAAGAAAAAGGGAAATTTATTCTTTCCCTTTTCCAAAATAACACTTGAAATTAATATTAACCTTAAAAATCACAACACCCAACGTATCTTATTATTGCTATTTATGAGACTCAAGTATATCTCGTAAACTGAAACTTTCTATAAATTCCTAAGAATATATAACGGGCTAATTTTGTCTGGAATTGTCTACGCACTGAGGAACCCCTTTGTTCGTGCTTGGGTTTCTTATTTTTGAAAAATGTATGTCAAGTTTAAGGAGAAATGTTAATGACACAGAATAGAATTGTATTGATTTTTGGTTTCGATTCTTTTTACGAGATAATTAAATAAATATTAACTCAAAAATGTGAATGTAATAATCTTTGTGATTATTTGATTGTTTACACCTTCGCACGAAATTCCTTTGTATTACATCATTGAGGTTAGTACTCTGTCTTTTTATAACAAATAAATTTTACATAAGACGGTGTGAAATGAAATATGTATTCCAGATGACAATAATATCCAAGTAGTTTCAATTCCCGTCCATGTTCCTTGAAAAAACACGGTTTTTTTCGGGGGTGTCAGTATACCCCACCCGATCGTGCGTACTACGATAAGAAAGAAACCTATGAAGGTATAAAGTGCCCATGATCTCAGGATAGTTGTGTTCCCCATATTATGTTCCCATCCCGGATTTGTTTTTCTCGAACTTTATCCAACTATAAAATAAGATTCCTTTCGTTTTCTAAAAGAAAGAGTTGTTTATTTCACCTAATTGACAATACACTATATTCATCTTCACAACCTTTTTTGATAGACCAATTTTTATTTCTTCACTGTTTCTCACCACGTTTTGACCCTTGTTCGAATCTTCGTCAATCTCAATTGACAATCACAACTTTATGACATAGTACATGAGAAAAAATAAATAACTGCATTAAATAAAACTTAACAAAAAATTATAGTAAGCATTCATAAATATTTTCCCCGTATGTTTGTGATTTATACAATTTGGAGTTGTTTTGATTTTCAACATCTCCGATGAGTATCTTTTTTTAAATTTGCTTCTTCATCTAGAATAATAATAATATTCATTTATCGAAATTTACAAACAGAAATGGAAAAATTATCAAATGTTCATGAATGCTTAGTGTAATTTTTGTAAAGGTTTAATTTAATACCGTTATTTATTTTTGTTACGTTACTATGTAATAAAGTTGTGAATATCAATTGAATGTGACGAAGACTGGAACAAGTGCCGAAACGTTGTGACGAATTGTGAAAAAATAAAAATATCTACGAACAAGGTCGTTAAGTTAAACAAAGAAAATAAGTAATTGTTTATCAACTGATCTAGATATCAAACTTGAACACAAGCCATTGCCGTTCGTACTTCAAAGCGGTGACGCTAGACAAAAGGAAGTGGAGTAGTTGGTCGCGGAAAGGGTTTCCTCTTTTCTTGTGAAACGAATGGTGCATTGGAGCGTGAAGTGACATGTAGAGGAACGCCCGATTTGCTCTCGGGGAAATGAAAGACGACGATGCTAGAGAAAATGTAGCCATTCCAGCCTTTCAAAGCCAAAGCCGTGGAAAGGATATATTCGCGAGGTTTCATAACGAGAAACCACCTTTAACTTCTTAAGGTACATTTACATTAAATGAGTGAATCGAGCAATTTAATGGAGAAAGTTGCGATTCATCTGTAATTCCGCTTGCATATAAACTAACCATTGCTTTGGGACGTAATGATGCCACCACCCTGTATTCTTCTTCTTTATTCAAATAAAGAACTCAATGAAACTTTTGTATATGAGCATTAAAACAGTTTTTATTTTTTTGTTTTTAACTTTAGGACATACTAATATTGAATAATTTTTAAATGTTTAGAGTAAGAGCGTTATACCTCGTCTGATTTATCCTTAATGAGTTAAAATCTATAGCTTTGACAGGTTTAATTTAATTTTTAAGAAGTAATTTCACTTCAGAGTGTAAAATTACAAACTACAACAAAAAGCCATGATGTATCATTAGGTGGCGTTTAAAAGAAAGTTCTGATAAAGAATATAAGCTATAGTTTTATTTAACATTGAAAATAATCTCAAATGAAAGATTCACATTATTGTTTGACACAATTTCGTGATCTCAAACAATTTGAAGGAAAAGCATAATGTAAAACACACGCACATGCACTACACTATCCATCAATAACTACGTGATATGATATGATACACTCTAAGGGAGTCACAATAATTTTTTGCCATTAAAATATCGCTATAATTTATCACTATCAACGAAAGAATATTATGTCAATATTTATCCTAGCTAATAACTCAATGGGCAGTGTTCATCCAACATCCTCAGTTAACTATTGTCCTTTTTCCCACGCATTTTAAAACTTTTTATTGATAACATAATCCTCGGAATAATGAAACAAAGCTAAATTATACTGGCTTTATTCACTGAGCGAGTATTTTAAAACTTCCGGAGCTCCGGATGGAGAATTGACACAGATGATTTAATATCAAAGGAAGCGGAGCATTGTGATGCAGATGAGAGTTTTCTCCCACTCTGGCTTCGGACAGCAAACATGAAAAGGTCCTTGATAGATTTAATTACTCGTGCAAGACACAAACAACGAATTTCCATTGCGTTCAGCAGAAAAAAAAGATGCAAAGTTATCGATTTATCGGAATTTTAAAGAAACAAATACGTTTATTTTGCATGAATTGGCGGAAAAATATATTCAAGAGATCAAACTCGGTAAAACAAGTGCTGAGTTGAAGTGATTTTTAATATTTTTTAGGTTGCAAACAGCGGAAAACGCAAACCCCATTGTTATGTCTGCCATGAAAGAGAACGCTTAATTAACTAGCAAGAAATTTAATTTAAATTTTTAATTAACTCACAAATAAAAAAATATAATTTTTCTTTAATAGTTACATGTTGAGACTGACAAAGATAAAATTATTAATATAAAAATGTAATTGAAAATATAGAAGAAACTGAAATTTCTTGGTAATTTATATTAATGGTTGTTTTGAATTACAATATTCTTCATTCAAACATTCAGTAATGGAAGTTAAATATATTTCAAGGGACAAAATTTGATTCAACACGACATATGTTTGCATAGTTATTAATGTTCACCATTTGATTTCAAATAAAAGAGGTTGAATATTACCAACTGAGTTATTATAAATTTCTTTCTTTTACCGTTTAATATATTGGGCTGATTATTATTGGTTCCAATTATCCGTCATAGGGCTAACAATACCAAAGTGGATTATCGGTGACGACTTGAAGCACGCTATCGAAAGAACAGTAAACGGATCGTTATGAGAAAGAGAGTATCTTCTTTGCGACAGAACCCATCTCTTCCCTCATAATTAGATAAGAAAAGTTACTTATTTGGATAACAATTTTTATCTGAAGTAGTATTGTATCACATTCTCTACATCTGCAGCAAATTCAATTAAGAATTAAATCATTTAAGAAAATTTCATGGATAGAAAACAAACTTAACGTATAGCAGTTACAGACGTATTGTTAATCAGATCCATTTGCAATAATACCCACTTATTGTGCACTGATGAGAGGTATTACGAAGATAGTTACTCCAGCTTGCCACAAGTAAGGATTTGTCTTTCATTATCGGCTGAAAACATTTTGTGCTGTTTAACTCCCTTTGATATCACATCATTGAGTATTTAGAAGTCTTCCCATAAGCAGAGAAATTCTTTTCCTTTCTTTAACAAAGGATGACGAGATAGACTTTATTAGTAAATGGAATGAGGAATGCTGTTCATTGGCTTATTCAATGGCCCGTGAAAGATTCAAGCTCGAAGAATCGATACGATTTCCTTTTGGAAAGAGAAATTGTGATGCGGGTAGTCTCTTTCACAAGTTAAATACCTTCAGATTTCATACCAGTACTTCAGTGCACTTGAGTCTACTGATCTTCTGATCACTGTGTTCTGTATTCGAATTTTGGTAAGGTTTCCTTCGCAATTACATAGCTATATCTTATTTCTAACCCATTTTGTACATTTTCTCACATCGTTCTTAACCAATTATCAAAAATGTTGCATAATTACAAAGATTATTTTCTGGTATGATGTTATCTCGCAACGAACGATTCAAGATGTGTGAAACGCTACTTGCGAATTTTCACTATACGATGCACGATTACAATCTAATCATCCCTTTCCCTGACGTCCTTGGCAAAAGCATTGTAATGGAGAGCAATGAAAGACAGCGTGAACAGAGAGCAGAAAATTCTCTGAAAGCAACGCAGATAACCTTGCGAGCGAATGCTACAAACGAACAGCAGGTTACGGGAAAGGTACGTAAGTCAACCTCTCAAAAAGTGAGCAAAATCTTAAAATTTACAATGAAATATATTTATTTGCCATATATAATTTTATTTATTTATTTGTTTGTACTTTATCTCTAATCGTTCCGAAAATAGTTATTACCTGGAAATATATTTAATGTCTTTTCTTGTTTCTCTCTTCATAGCTATAATGTTTTCTAACTTTCAGTTCAACACATGATTTTAAATTCATTATTCTCAGCACCTATTTTAACAGTAAATTTTTTAATTGAATTTAATTGGTCTCTATTAAATTTCCATAACTTATTTTCATCTATCAAATTTAAATTACAGCATGAAAACAAGGAGGAATATTCTTAAACTCACAAAGTTAAAGATTGCGCTGTCATTAATTTTTTGAGTTTAATTTCATCATTAGTTTCAAATTCAGTTTAATCATAGGTGAAAGTTACCGATTTCGTATGGTGAAGTTTGTCTAAGACATTCGACTGTAATGATTCGAGATTCGAGTTACTGAAACAAGGAGTCTAAATTGTTTAAAAATTATTTCTCTTATCTTTTAATTACGTTTTTTATTTCAGCAACCAAAATGACGTTTTTATTATTTCATTGGAAGCTCACGAATGACTTTACTGTGGGTAAACATCAATCTAATGTGCTCCCGGAGCCACTACGTAGCAGCACCAATCGAGCACTGTGAACGTATTGCATTGATACCTCGGTCATTAGAGACTATCTGAGCTATTCAGAAGTTCACATTAACGAAATTTTAAATTACCAGGTGAAAGTATCCCTAATTGAAAAGTGAAGGTACCAGATAAAATGAATTATATTCAAATACGGAGAATTTCAAATTAAACAATTTTAGTGTATTTCATTTTGACATCGTAATACTGTTTCTTTGTCATAGGAACCATACTCCAATTTCTAATTCTCACATGATATTGCTAATTTACGCTTGCTTAGGACTAACAAAAATAACCATTGATGTTTCGTTTCCTTTACCTCTGAACGATACGTGATGTTGGTTACTAGAAAATTGATTTGTTCCCAATGACTAAAAGTATTGGTGTAAATTTTCCCCCATGGATATCATTGTTTGATACAAGAAGATAAGGAAAGAGTGTTTTCTTTCTTCTTCTTGGTATCATCCAATAACTTAGTGATGCTTCAGTTTGTTTTCGCGGATTAAAAAGAAAATCTAACAGAACTCCTTCTAATAATGACCATAATCTAACTATATCTGACCATAATCCTTCTAATATTTGTTCATGGACTACAAGTTCTTGAACAGAAATTTTAGATCTAGATTTAGAAAACATTTCAGAAATCTATTTATACATTTATGACTCGTCTGGTTCAGAAGGTATACAGGAGAAATTGTGAGAGAGTAAAATACAGAAGTTCCATAAAAAATAATGTAAGAAACAAGCTTGCTCTTCTAATTAGTACTACAACTATAAATTGATTGCAGCAAAAAAATAGTAAAGATTCAAGATGATTCTTACAAATAAATACTACTATAATCGATTCTGATATTAGGATGTAAACTATTTTCTATGACTTTGAGTACAAATGAATATTAAATTATGTCTATTGTTTCAGATAATTGATATTAAGGTTCATATTAAAGCTAAAATCTGTATATTTAAATTTCTTCTCCATGTGAATTAATTTTTGTGGCAAAAGTCAAAGTTCTATAAAATTATAGGCATAATTGTTAAATTACGAGTAGATTATTTATTTTGCTAGAACATTTCCTTCTTCTTTGTCATTAGATTATTTAAATATATGATTTATGAATCATTTTTATACCTCTATTGATTGATATTTAAGTACCTCGTTATGTGTAATACTTTATTAAACACGAAACAGTATTAGCTTCAGGCTGAGCTGTTTCGACAGTTTTTCTCCTCCCTCCGATCTTTATTGCCTATTTAATCACACGCAACGTCAGTAAACACACGTGTGAAGCCGAACGGAGATAAATGCTGGAGGCGACGGCTGCGTGGGAGTTTGAGGGGTGGCACCTCAACGGAGTGGCGACGACGGCGTAGTGAGAAGGCAAAGCGTGTGGATAGAAGGAGTGAGAGAGACAGAAAGAGAGTGATGCCCCGGGACGGAAGGGAGCAAGTGAGGGAGAGGCAAGGTGACGTTGCGGAACGAGCCGCGACGCGTTAAATTTTATGTAACGGCACTTGCTTCCCTCCTTCTCTCTCTATCTCGCTCCTTCATCCTCTGTGCACGCAACCCGCACAGCTTCAGCTGCTTCAAGGGAGGTTCCTCGTTTGCTCGGCAGAGTACGCGCGGGAGACGGAACGCTGGGGAGAGTGAAGGAGGAACGAATTTGCAATGCGGGGGCAAGACGAACGGGACCGCCGCCCCCCTCCACCGCCACCACCAACAACAACCACAATTTCTATTTTCTAACGATGAAATTAATTTATAAGATGTTTATGTAAACGAATAGATTATCATAAGAAAATATAACTATTTCATTAAGTAATTAATCATTTCAATAAACATTAAAATATTTTAAGTGTATGTACCTATCCCAAACGCATCGTTACATTTAAGACCGCTCTGAAGACAAATCATACAACCAGTCATATTTTCAACACAGGATTACAAAACGTTATTTTTCTATTTAAATGATATTAATTAATTAATTTTTGAATTCATCAAATTAAAACAATTATTTTGTTGATTTTGTTTCATTGAGATATGGTACATGCTTTTAGCTATTTAGTTGTTTTTTCAAAAACTCCTGTCGTATAAATAAAATATCGAATCTTAGAGCAAAATGAAAAAAAATGTGTTTCATGAGTTGATGGTGGAGGCAATAGAAAATGATTGTAACAAATCATTCATAGGGAATATTCATTCAGAGGGAATTAACATAGTTACATTTTCTAGCTAACAATACTTTTTTGCAAAAAACAATTAGACACAGCGGCCATATATAGATGAATGTAATGATTTTACACAACATAATGATTTTACTCACGTCTGCTGAATAAACAAAAATATTAAGCTATTTTTAGTTATATTTAGAACGATTATGATAAAAAAGTGCATAAATTTTCATGTATTTAAGAAGAATGTTTCTACAAGGACTATAAAGTAATAACGGCAAAATGTAATGACCGTAATTTTTGATGAGATCCATTATGATATTTCAACTCAATTAAAACATTTAACCTGTTACGTTTATCTTACAGGAATATAATTATAAGAAATAGAGTGTACGGAAATAAGGTATCGGTAGAATAATTAAGTATTGAAATAAGTGAGCAATCAACTAGAAGGTGTAATTTTGCGAAGGTAATGAGGCAACGCAGATGATTGTATAAATTATAGCTTGAAATTTTCCGTCCGTCAATAAAATCATTTATACTCTCGACTTAACAAGAATGTAAGCCAACACAATGCGACATGAATTCGTGGAAGCACAGTGACGCACACAGTCTGAAGCAGAAACGATGAAATGACAGCAAGGCAAACTTGACGAGGCACTGAGGGGGAAGACGTTCAACTCCCGGAATACACGTGGTCGTCGTAGCCCAAACTCCTTCCTCCACAAAGATGGAGCGATTTTCCGGGCAATTGACTCCAAGGCGCATGTTGTCCGGACGGATAACGCGGATCCGGTCGGGAACCATGCGAGGGTCTCGAGTGAGCAAGACGAGATGGCAAGTAAGAGCGGGAAGACGAAATGACGCCTCGATTGAATACGACGGAGACATCTCCTATAATTTATAATGTTTATGGTAGCATGAGTGTGTAAGACATTAGTCAAGTTCATGACTAAATTCATGAACTTTCAAAAATCTTACCTATTCTCATAATATTAAAAAAGTCATTATAACATCAATTCATGAATTACGGTGTTTTAAAATCAACACATCATAAATTGTACAGATTATATTGAAACAATTTGTATTCGGAAAGAGTCTCGTTTGACTTGATTTGTATAGTTTTGTTAGTGTTTTCGTTGAATAACTTTTATTATACCTCAAGGTCAAACAATTATTTGACGAAATGATAGGTAATAGTTAATCTTTCATTTATAAAATTTCGATACATTTAAAAACTATCGCCAACTCACACAAGAGTGGCGGTTTGAATATCACAAATACGAACTCGACCTTAGTTACACAGCCTTATTTATCCAACGTTTCAACCCTTGTTTAGGGCTTTTTTCAGGAGTAACAAATAGCAACATAACAACTGAAAATGACTAACGTAAATACTTACGAGTATACTTGTATACCAGTTATTATGTTATTCCGTTACTATTTGTTGTTACTATTCAATTCACCCGAAGAAGACCCCTTCATAAGACTAAAAAGTTGTGTAAAGGACACTATCACGAATGATGTTGCGAAAAGTTAAATTAAGGTCGTTTTAATTCTATATTTAAAAATAGGCATAAATAATGGTATCACTGGTAGTAAAGATCTTTTGCTGAAGTATTTGGCATAGGCAAAATCCAATTTGACAAAATTTCTAACAAGATACCTACTGAGTCTTCCAATAAAAAAAAATAGACAAGTCCAAAATATTATTAAGGTGAACAAGTTGTTTCTGAGTCATGACGTTTACTTACGAGTGCAAGTTGCCGGTATCGTAAGGATAATTGAGTTGTTCATATTTTATCATTAACTCATATAATATCCACAGTTCCCTACTAACATATTATGTGAAAGTATATTAATCTGTTTGCGGATATTCGTGTAAGTTACTGAAATTTAGCACAGAGAGCGTCTAAATCCAGAGGCGATATTTTGCAGCAGCTTCTTTTTACCATCCCATTTATTCTATAAGAATCTATGTCATGCGACTGATTCCTGAAAGAAAACTATTTATGGTAGACGCTTGGCATTTTGATATGTAGTTACTTTGGTGTTGAAATGGCTCACTAGAAAGGATTTTTTGATAATCGGATGGTGAGAAGGGTGAAAGTTGATTTGTCGTATTTTTGTTTCACAACGCGAACTAATCGAGTATTACCTCGGTTTTTGTAAGTAAACATTGTTAATTCAAATACTTAAAAATAAATTTCTGAAATTTTTGATATTTTACGTTTGAATGCATAAAAAGTGGCAAATATATCAGGTTTTGTCGCTAAACATTCCGACTACATGAACACGGGATATTCTTCTCATTATTTTAATGTTACTATAGTAAATGTACAATTATGTTGGTTCAAAATATTATTATTAATATTTTAATTTTTTAGCTTTAAATTGTATTTTCTTAAATTATCTCATTAAAAAAATCATGCACAATTTTGATCAAATAGTGCCAGCAATATTATATTATAAGGTTATCATGAATTTTGTTGCTGATCTAATCTAATTTAAGACAGATAATTAGAGGATAAAATAATTTCTTGATATGATCATTTTAGAACTTGTTATTTGACGTGATGTTAATCAATTAATGAGAATTACTACCGCCAAGACTCTCTCCGAAATATCCAACTAATGGTATTTGAATTCAGGAAAGTAAGTACGATATTATCACATTAACACCCGGGTAGATAAAATCACAATTCTAAGCAATTCTGGAAAGGTAATAGCTTCGAATTTCGATTTACGATAATTATTGGCGAATACTTATCATCGAAATAGCATTTATTTTGCAAAATATGTGCTACGTCATTGTCCACACAAAAGTAGCAAATAGTGTTTCTAAACATGCAATATTTTTTTAAAACAGTAGTAAATTTGCCTGGACATAAGTTGGATGCGAAGAGCTGCTGATTTCCATGAGAAAAGCCAGTAAACTAACGTGATCATAGATTTCTTGTGGATCTTGTCCAATAAGACGCAAACTGAATTAAATTACGATAATATATGTTAAGAAAACGTTGAAGCTACTATAAACTACTACTAACCGTATTCAATAAATAGTCTAATGTTTCTCACAGATCTGATGTATGAGTATTAAAGTACATAATATGATTTTTTTTGTACTATACTGTTCTCACCAATAATCTGCTCCAATAATCGACATGCCGGTTATAAGACACATGTACACCTCAAGAAAATGCCTACCTCAACGAATATTTGAAAAGAAATAGGAACTAAACTCTCCCGTACGTGATTTGGTCTATTTGGTTCAAGCAATGAATGTTTATTTCAAGAAATTGTTTAGTTATATAATGTCTTAAGAAATATTACGTTTTCAATGTATTATTTTATAAAATCCATATAAATATAAATTATTTTGTCTTGTGAACAGGAATAATAATCGTGCACTAAACACTTATTCTAAATAATACTTTTACTAATCTGGTGTAACTAGATCTGACTAAAGTTTTTCCGACTTGGTCCGTATCTCACTTGTTTCTATTTGTTATGTGATGGATATTTATATTTCACCTTCTGCTGAAACGCAATAATATGGCGCTCTGTGAGAAAATGATAAAGCATTGACATGTTCGGATCTATATTTATTTTGAGCGTAACTAAAATTACGATGCTCAACTTAAAATTTCGCAATTTTCTTCATAGTTACAACACTTTCCTTGTGTGCTATATTATCGAAGTAAAAGAAAATAGGTTCTTTACCTATCTGTTGCGCTGTAAGCAGACCATATACGTATTATATAGTTGAACAGACTTTATTTTCCACATGAATTGTTTTGTATTTGTTCCTGATGAATACTAATGAGAGTTCTTCTCTCAGCCAGATTATACTCACGCTAGAAATACTAGATACAGGTAGCAATTGGCGAAATTTTTCCCTTAGTGAATCTTACAAACAAATTACTATGACAGGAAAAAAAAATTATTCCCTAAAAACATTGCGGAAAACCCAGTAAGATATCAACCGACAACCAATTGATGCTAGCAATAATTTAAGAGCAACAGATCAGAGACTTGCTGTTCCGAGTTCACTTAAGGTGGTATCTTTGATCTCACTTCCCAGAAACATCGTGTCAAAATAAATGATCCATCAGTTTGAGTCCGGTTTCAATGCGGCAACTTCGAATCGATATATTGATTGATAGTAGGTTCTCCTATAACAATGTTTTTACTGTATACATCAGACCCTAATCATTTACCTTCTATATGCTCAATATTATTACACCTTGTAAAGTGGCTCATACGAAATCAAGACATTGATAAGATTTGGATGTTTAATTATAATGCAGTTGAGATCGATTCCTGAAATCTAGTTGTTACCGGTCCAAAACATTTGACATCAGCGTAATAGAATTTACGAGCCCACCAAAGATACATATAAGTAAATACAATTCCAAAATTAAGTAACTCAAATTTTCTTTATCTTGCATGTGTGTAACAAATTATATGAAAGTCATAGAGAAACGGTTTAAATAATGACAGAAATGTTTATGTTATTTCTGTAGCATTGCTCTGACGCATAAAACACCTAAAAATAGTTAAACGAGGAAAGAATACGACACTTCCCTCTCCCTATTTCAAAACATTTTTGAACCAGTAACTCAAAAAACCTAACTATACAGCTGTCACAGTTCCCACAGAGTAATTGATATTTTCAATACGTTTCGTGAAGACGGTTCAACCAAATAATATGATAAAACTTCGTGACACCTTATTAGTGTGTTAAATAATCTCAACACATAATTAAAATCGTCTCATCGTGTAATCATTATTGTGTCATCGTGTTAATAATTATTATAAACTGTGTGTACTAGGAGAGAAGATTCTGCTCCCCTGCCAAGTACAGTGGAAGTAAAATCCATAATTCAGAAGTCCATGAAACTACTCTCCTAAAATATTCTGATATGCTTTGAAGTATTCTTTATCAGCATCATATATATTAATACAAAAAGTTTAGTTACTTTTCTGCGTAACCGGATGGAGTAAAAAACAAATTAATATTGTACTTTGAAATAGAGCATTAAAATGTGTGTTGATGATTTCCTATTGTTTAATATTTCACCTTTTCGTATGCGAGATAACAGCATTTAAAAACTTTACCAAGAAAATAATCTTCTTGACTCATTTATACTTGAGTCCAAACAAACATTAACGCGTCCCGTTTGTGACAAACTATATTTGTAGAGGACTGTGTGTAATTTACGTATTGGTACATTGTCTATTGTCATACACTGCTCGTAGCTTTTCTGAGTCCTGTTCATACTGTTAATGTTTAATCGGTATATCTCTTATTCAATAATAGGAAATAGATTGGGAGATAAATGCTCGAAACTCATAATTAAACCACAACACTGACCAAACCGCGAGTACTCACCTATTTGAAATAATGACGTGATGAAGCGTCTGAAGTATCTTTGAAAGTCAAAGGGTTGGTAAAGGTCGCGAAGTCTCAGAAACTGCAAGCTTCATTCGAAACTCCAGTTTCGTGCTATGACATGCATATGCATCTTGTTTAGTGACAGACTCACTTATCCAAGTCCCTAGGATCGCCTTCATTCTGGAGCGCAGCTGCGGGGTAAGCGGTTGCACAATTGAGTTACATACTGCGAGGACAACAGCATGTCGTTGAATGTTAATCACTGCAAGGTAGAATAATTTGGTTTCTATCTTCAGGTAAAACATTCACTATAAAATAAGATAACAAATCATAATTACGAAACAAAAGTTAATAAAATAAAATATTCATATTTTTTTCTTCAAATTTTGAATTTTAAGATACTGGAAGTAGAGCGTGATGTGTAAATGAAGTCGGAATGAACTGTCCAGAAAAAGGCTTCTATTCCCAATTAATTAAAAGTTTGTATTTGATGCATTAATTTGTTTGTGAGTTATCGGATAAATTAAATTCGTCGCACTCACATTGAACATCATCGAAAAAATATGAAAATAGACTCCCTGGAGCCACATCATAGAGATCTGAAGAGATTTCGGATTCTTTTTCGACCGATTGAAATACTTTCCTTACGTACACTATAATACACAATAATACATACAGTATAAATGGACAGTGAAAAGCAAGTTCAATCCTGTTTTATTCTTCCGATGTTATATTGTTTAATTTTTTAAATTAATTTATTATTTTTAGGTTTTGCAGGAGTGGCAAAAAAAACATTTTACGCATAAAAATAATTGCAGAAAAAATCATTCATATGTTATTCGTTTAATAAAATTTAGAAAATATTGTTGATAATATTTTCTATACGTTTCGAAATTACTTTGGATCATGAACTAGAGTTACACAAACCGCCAAAATAGCACAACAAAACGAAGGTGATGTCCTGAGAGAGTGACTGGCTCATTTACTCATTTATCACCACAGGGAAAAAATGCTGGAGATAGGAACTTGTAAGTTTCATGGTGTTTCATTTGTATTTTAGGGGTTTACTGAGAGGAGTTTTCGAAATTCCGGTGTTAAAGGGGTAACATGGGGCTTTTCGATTTTCGCAATTTTCACTATATTTTTTTTAGTTTTTGACATGTTATCTCGATTTTCTTTTGCAATGATTGCATATTTAAGTATCCAGAAATGGTAGTTCGGTTTTCCGGCATATCATTCCGGTATTAATGGGTGGAATTATGAAAAATATTTTTGTTTTTGTTGTTCGCGATAACGGAATGGTGTATTGTTTTCACTGTGTTTCAAAAACGAATTGAATCATCATTCGGGTTATTGAAAACGTTGTTTTTATTTTAATTTATTTATATGTGACTCCATTTGATTTTTAATTGTTCTTCAACTTTGGAAATTACGAAGTATTTACAGTTGAAGTCCAAAAAGGTACGTAATAATTTCTACACCACTATGTATTTAAGAAGATATTTATATGAGATTTAATACGGATATAACATAATTCGGGACAATCCGAATTCACTTTCATAATTTTATTTATTTATTTCCACAGGGTTTTTTTTTGTGAAAAACTTTTTGTAGTTTCCACACTGTGGAATCTTTGTACCGTTCACAACAAATCAGTAGATTCATTTGATGTGGTTTCCGATCGCGAACTGTCCATCTATAGAATGCACCAGAGAGAGCTGTCATCCATTTTCGTGTGAAGATACACCAGTTCATACTCAATTCCTGATGTCGAGACTATTGAGCAATATTTTTATTCTATTTTTTCAATTATTCAAATTCATATGCCGTAGTTATAGATTTTGTGGTCGCACCGCATGCATATTGACGAAGGAAAAACTAGCACAATTCAATATAATTTACGTCAAACTAAAGATGTGTGTTACGATGAGTTCTTTTCATGAAATATTTCATATTTGTCAACATGTTATGTGATTTCACATTTTTGAAATTTCTTGGTATTAGTTATATTTATTGAGACAAATTATTTCACGAAATTGCATACAAACATTTTTTTAACTTATCTCAGCATTAAAAATGTGTAAATTGCGCCAATAATCAATTTAGGCTTTCGAGGCAATATCGAGATTCAATATACAGTTTGGAATGCTTGACATATCAGTTAAGAATTGACAAAGATCGACACCCCTTAGAATAGTTTATAAAACCCATCAATGGTTTATAAACAATAATATTGTAATACAAGGCTATTAATTTTCTATTAGATGAGCTTTAATTAACGACTATTTGAAATAATAGTTACTTTTTTTCTTATAGGAACCGCCATTCCCATTTTTGAAATTATGACTTGGAAATCGTTGTTTCCAAAATACCAAATCGTTAAATTTCCTTATACATTTAAACCTTAAAAGAGATGCTTTTATAATGTGGTCAGCTTTTCTGAATTTATTAGAAGGGTATCCGTGTTAACCGATGGCAGTGAAGGGAATTTGTGAAACCACATTGTCATGTACTTTTACTTGCCTAAATTCAGATGTCTATTTGCAGCATCTGATGTATATGGGTTGCAGTGTATCTTATAGTTTCTGTATGTTTTATTAAGTCCAGGTACATGTGAGATTTATGGGACTTAAGGGAGAGAACAACTACTCTTTCCCCCTCCCCAACGCAAAAAAACTAAATGAAATTTGGAAAGGACAATATTTTTGCTTTCCGGGAGAAAAATGTAATTCTGAAATCCCATCTCTGTATCTAACAAGTGAGATGTTATAGAATGCCTTCACTAATCCACTATGATCGTGTTAATCTGTGCAATCAAATCACAATCTCAACCCATTCTCCCCTCTATGAAGTTTCATCCCAGCAATCTGTATCGGTGCGCCGTATCGCTGTCCCTCCCCACTAGTCCGACGCAACCACATCAAAGGGTTCGGCGTGACCGACCGTGACAGGTTCAGAATGTGCTCGGTGAAGCACAATGCTCTCTGAAATAGTCACTTCTCTCTCTTTCTCTTTCTCTCTCCTAATTACATTGTTTTACTTTCTCATATACGTAGTACGTACATAGAAAGTATTGTAATCGTGAAAAAATTCGAAAGTGCGATTTCAACGGGAATAAGCGTTTTGGCGATCCTTGATTCTGAAAAAGTGGTTTTTGGCATAACGTCCATTCGTTCGTCCGTCTGTCCACCCGTCCGTCTGTGCGCAGCAATTCTGAGTAAACGGATAGATAAATTTAATTCACTTTTCGTGTTTACGGTAGAATTTACTTGTTGTCGCTACACTTGCTCTGATTTCTCTTTACTTTAAATAAAGGGTACTTCACATGAAGGTCAAAGTACTCTTTTGAATGTTTCTCAAAGACGGCTCCATAGATTTTACTTAATTCTGTAATTGTATTTACATTCTGTACGTAAAATACAATTAGCATGCATTACAACCGCATTAGCGGTATTTCGCTTGAAAGTTTGGTATAGACGCAGTAAAATAATTTATTTCTGCTACACTTACACATTAGTTT
The DNA here is from genome assembly GCA_002313205.1 of Laupala kohalensis. Classification (NCBI taxonomy): domain Eukaryota; kingdom Metazoa; phylum Arthropoda; class Insecta; order Orthoptera; family Trigonidiidae; genus Laupala; species Laupala kohalensis. Next base: position 943,880 of record NNCF01126132.1, read on the forward strand.
ACAGTTTCAAGAAACTTGAATAATATTTAGCAGTGTAATATGGACCAAACAGACGTATAATACACGTTTCGTAAACTAAAATGAAATATATGATGATGTTAAAATACATAGGAGGACAGCAAACGCACTGCAGATACTAAAATACATAAATTTCTGTTTACAACGAAATTAAATTTACATAACACTTTTTCGAAATTTATAAGATTGATATGTCGCTATATATTTTGAAATAATATTCTGAATGTTATTTTTACCTTAAAATTTCAAATAAAAGACAGTAATAAGTTAATCTAGTGATTTTGAGCATGAATAGAGCACTGGAAGACGACCAAAATATAGAGGACCACGCCAGAAATGACCGTTTCGCTATAGAATTATTTTCTCTCTCTATGTTGCAGAAGGAGAAACGTATATGAGAAAGTATGTTAAATGGTTTTGCACCACTAGTTTCCAGTTCCTTCGATTCTTCTAAATCGTTTATCTACTCTTCTTGTTCTACTACTGACACATAGTCTAGTCTCAAAAAAAAACGAAAATTTTGGGTAACTGACACTTGCGCCTCGTGGTCAAAGATATTCGGAATTACCACTAATTAGTCAAAAACGATACAGACAGTTGCGTCTCAGCCACTTTTCGACTGACAGCGGCCGACCTTGGGTGGCCACAAGATACATACAATGGATACAGTTTTTTTTATTTACTAAAATGATTAAACAAATAAATCATACGTTTTTAGACCAATACATTCAGCAGAAATGTGATAATTTTAAAAATTAGATGTATTTAAAAGGGTTTTAATAGAATAGGACGTTCAAACCCGATATCTTTCGTGACTGGTGCAACAAGGATCAGGGATGTCAGGCAAGAGGTGGTCTACAAATACGTCTTCCAATTGGTCTGACACATCTTAGTCCTACACGGACAAATAATTCATTCAGTGACCGCGAGACGCAACTGTTTTGGGGGATTAGAATTTTTCTCACCACGTGACGCAAGTATCGTATCCCGCAAAGTTCGTGTCGCAACAGTTTTGTTATATAAAAGTATCCATATTTGCATGTAAGCTCTTGATTCATTTTCGTTACTATTTATATATTCAAGTATTTTGGATGTGGCGAAGTTCAATCCAGGAATCCTTCCCAATCAAATATATCACGTGGAGATTGAACGAAACCCTCCCATCAACAGTATGATAGGAGCAAAGAAACTACCACAGTAATTTAATGTTGCTTTTCGAAAAATAGTACCCATGCTCGTTTTTTAGTTATGGTGATGCAATAAAAAGTGTTGTGTAATTACACCCACCCGCGCTTTGCACATTAAGTGAGTAACGTATTAAATAAATTTTTGCGTAGGAATCAAAATATTCAGGTTCACATATTAACAATGTGACTAACAATATTAACTTTTGCAATGACAAATTATTTCGATGTGTGTTTTTTTTTTCACAGAATGTTGGTTGGCATGATTGTAAAATAATCCAATTTTTTTTTGTCGCTGAGGCACAAAGGAAAGCAATCAAAATGTGCCTTTAAAAAGTGCATGCAATGTTCGGTGTGCGTTTAAACACTGCTTGTACATAAAAGCGATATAACTAAGACTATACATAGAATACACTTTAACCTGTGTAGTAACAAGACATAATTATTACTTAATACAAAATACACATTAATAATGCAACGTATTCTATATTGGTAACAAATCAAACTGGTACAACACCTCTGTAAAACAAGTGTTCATGAAATACTTGTTTCAGTGACGATGCAATTATTTATTAAAATATTAGTTCATATTTTAAGAATATCAGACTTTAGGAGCTTCACAGTCACGTTGTGGTCCGTAAGTGCCAAAAAAGATATGTCGGGCATTGAGGGTTAAGTATTGTTTTCTCACACAAGTTATTTGCCACATCCATCCATAGAAAACCCTCCAAATTGACGCATGCAGCTTTGTTTCTTCCCCATCGTTAAGGGTAACAACCTCGCTAGCTTCCACCCGCCGCAGTCACGAGCCTACGCATCTGAGCAAACGAACGACGCCCGACCCCTCAACCCCCACCCCCTTCCTCACACACTCATACACGTTGCACCCATTCGACAAACACGATGCGTCACCGATCAAATCAGCTGAACGGGCTGAGAGAACATGGAACCCAGCCTTTGTAACGCCACAAGCAGCTGCCTCTGTTCCTTGATACCAATGCCGCACTCTCTCTGCATGTCATTAGTTAATATTGACTATGTTCATTGAAAGCCTTCGTGTATTTTAACACCATTGGTTTACTTCGTCTGTGACAGTATTAGAGATGACGAGTACACATCAGACAGATGAAAGAGAAATGAATACAATTTAAACAATTTACATTCGACACTACTAATACATTGGAAAATAAATTATTCCCGGCTTATATTGCATTTGTTATATTTCTAATTAATAACAGATATCACGAAATTTAATAATGTGATTTTTTTTCTTTATCTTTACTTTTAGTTCAAGTTCTGTGGTATTATAGGTTTACCCCAGTCCAATCATATAATTTTACATGGTTATTTCCTTCATTTATCTTGCTGTTTTTACTTCTTTACGCGCTTCCGGTAATTTTATGTCAATTGAATTTGATACACGTGTTATATGGCAATAAAGAGTGTCATAGATATTCGAGTTTACGAGTTCGGCCAATTAACATAGACTAGACTTAAAATGGGTTAAAATATTGAAATAACTTTACGACTACACTATATTCCGAACAAAACAGATGTACTGTTTGCAAAATTTTGTTAATAAGCAGCCAATGTCTTAACTTTAAAAAAAGAAGAGGTAATTAAACACAAATAACAATACCGAAAAAGATTTATTTTTTACTTTAATTGATTAAGGTAGCATTGGTACAGAATTATCCTTCGCTCAGTCAATGACTCTACAGATGGTTTCAGAATATTACATAAAACACATTAAAAAAATAGAATGCGGAAACCATCAGCACCATCATGTGTATTTTCATTCGAAAAGATAATGCAAATAAATTACTCGTCTATTTTAAGTTTTGCTCTAGGTGTGAGGGATAAAGTATTTACGAATTTTGATACGAAGTATTTACGATCTTGTTCTGAAATTATATGCAATTTTTTTCCATTGTGATGTGTGCGCCGGTGCACAAGATGGGATAAGCGTAGGGAAGAGGTTTTGCATTGCGTGCGGTGAGTGGACATAAATAGACATATAAATGATTTCAACTGCTTATCAATAAGCGACATATATAAGTTCGATTTTATCACTTTATTACTTCATTAATCAAGGAACTTTCACGTATAGCTCATTTATATTCTATGAGCTAGAAAGTCAGTGTAAAAATATAGAAACTCCATGAATAATATCACATGTTTGCACGCGAACCTTCCTTCAATTGTGTAGCCACTTCGTGTATTTTCTATGCTTTTAAACAGCTTTCGCGCAATGTAGAGGATTGGACATTGAAAATAAGTATTCGTGTAATGCAAGCTTCATTTAAGTATATATAAGTGGTGCATGTCATTAAACGATTAATATGTAAGGTTACACGCGTGTCGCTGTGGACTAGTGATCACAAGCTTTTCGATGTGTTGGAAATATTCACAGCAACCTTGTGTTACATCATGATTACAATATATTATACATTATGTACACGTAGCAAAGTTACATTTAATAGTGCGATTTTCAAATATAGTGCTAGTCTACTTTCTGGATTCGAATAAATCGACTGACTCAGGTCTTGAAGTGGTGTCCGTTAATATTCTTATCTATATTTCTTTACTACATTGTGTTCAGGATAACTGGATATGTGTTACAGACTAACTTGTGGTATGTGCAGTCTGTGATATAACAGTCTGTGATATGTGCAGTGATTTGCAAGGATTTGCTTTTTTAGATTCTTTGTTCTATGTGTGTCACAAGCCATTGACAACTTGATCCTTAATGAAGATTGTGGATTGTTGATTTGGCTACAAAATAGTAAAACTGTGTTCTTCGTTGTAGATTAATTTTGATTCGGTGTTCTGTTCGATCAGTTTCGTTGGTAACATGAGTGTGAGAAAATTTTTTTTTTTTCGTTCCTTTCTGTGACTACTTGCAGTAACTGTGTTTTTATGACTTGTAAAACCGATACAATACTTTTTGTGAGTATTTGCCTCATGATAGCTCCCAGTTAAGTTCGAAACATTATGTAATTTCTTTAATTGATAATAAATCCAGTCTGTGAAAATAAGGTCGTCTAATTAAATAATATATCTGTTCCACCGTGTAATAACATCGCACTGTTTACATACCTATTTCTCAATGGATTGGAAAAATATTTGGAACAAGTTAGGATATGGAAAAAAATTATTGGGAACTAGGATATCTTAAATGTTTCATATTACTAGTACAAAGGAAGCATTGTATCTGCAATCTGATAATGATCATTTATCATCTATTTATAAAATTGTGACGACTATGACACCTGTTTTTCTCCTTTTTGGTTTATTGCTTTGATTTTGGTTCATACTTTGTAGCTATTAGTCATGTTTCTTGTATACCAACACTGGAAGATGACTGGAGGAAATGTAAGGAGTAAGGTAAAATAATTTAGAGTTTTGTATGTATATAAAAGTTAATCAATTGTATTTTTTTCATGTAAAACGAAAATTGTGTATTTGATGTATTACAATGATATGAAATTACAGTGCCTAACCTATAATTACTGTGTTTCTTGTGCTGCGTAAAAATTCAAAGTGAGTGATAATACATACATTGTATTGTGCTTTTTGTGTACAGGAAATTAATATCTCATTCTTGTAATAATGTAACCTCTCAGAACAAAACTTGTTCTGTAAAATCACTTGTTTTGAGTTAGTCTACCAGCAAAAATATAGAAGTTATGTAATACCTGCATGAACCCCGAACTCTATTTAAGCATATTTATCACGCTGGTAGTACTGAGAGCTAGTTATCACGTTGGTACTACTGTAAATTACCCATAATGCTCGGTAATTCTAGTAGCAGATTCTCAGGATAAAATATATAACGGTTAATGCTAATTAAAACATCAAAATCGTTTCATTTACAGGTTCGCGCAGGGCATATACCATACATAATTTATGGCCATCCAACATATTATATTTGTCATATATGCCAAATATTTTTTGCTACTTGGGGATTAGCTATTTTATTTTACCAGGTACCAAATTTCGAAGGAGATAGGCTATTCATACCGGAATTAATGAATTATTTGTCAACAAGAAATAATAAATTATTTACAATTGTGAATTTATTAATTTATTCTCCTTCTATCAAAAAAAACTCAACATTCCTCCCAAAACAATGATTGTATTATGAAACACTATAAAAGGAGGAACTATAAAAATGCCACCATACATTAAAACTACCTATAAACAACGTGTGTAATACTTTTTCATAAGTATATGGAAGTGATAAACGTCATCAAGAAGTATAGTCAATGAAAATTTTGTTCCGCCACTTCGAAGCTCATAAACAACTAAATCATTTCTCGAATATTCTATCCTTAATAAATACACAAAATGTACGAAGACATATACAACCAATAAGGTGTTTATAATGCGTTTCTTCCTATAAGTGTGATTAGTTCAGGATATTTTCTAAATTCGCATACAGATAGCTGCTCGAATTATGTCGTAAATTTTAAGACAAAACCATGCATTCTATGTAATATATATTACCTCAAATATTTAGCTTTTATTAATTCGTGCATTTGCTATGTGAGTAAGAATCATCAATATCAATAATAATGTACCTCATTGTAATAAATTACATACTAAAACAATTAAAATATTTTAGTTTTTTTAGTGAAGTGTGATAAGTATTTAAAACTTTCACGTACGAGCCTCCCCAGTCCACGAGCGACGACTCTGGATTTCGTAACCATCCAGTATTATTCTACTTTCATATATGTCGGAATAGGCACATTGCAACCCCAAAGACATATAATTCAGTCTGTTTGCCACGTATATCTCTCCCACTATGCTTCTTAAAGACTTCTTTTGCATCGAAATGAACTCATATTAGGGAAGACTAATCGGTACTCCAAAATCGAGGGGAACTGATAATACATAGTTTACAAACAAGTATGATAACTTAATGTTAGCCGAGTCAGTCTTGTATTTTGGAACACGTCAGGATAATTTTATTTCATCACTTGTTCAAGGATTATCTAGTTAGAGATGCATGACAAAAAATAACCTTCGTGAAAAAAATAAAATAAAAAGATAAGAAACAAATGAAGGGTTCAATCTACCAAGAAATATTGTTTTCCATATGATTTCGGATGACGTGGATAATGTTAATCCCTCTTATACTTCATCACGTCATTGTTATAATTCTCAAGATACTGATTAAATTTATTTTTACATGCGTGTTGTTTTTGCTCCTTTTTGTTGATAATAATTTAAATGTAACTTTACGCAACCTTGCAAGGTTGTATACATTATCTCTGTAGCTCCATCGGTATGTCATTAATAGTATTGTTATTATTAATCTCGAATTTTTACTGCACATAATGAGTAAAATTTATTTTGAAATTATAAATGTAAAACAGTGCGTATTTATCAAATAGTTTCTTTTATAAATATTAAATCAGCCATTGCCCTTCATTGGAATTCATGATGTGGTAACTTAGTTTATTCCCCTTCACGTGATCATACTCATTTGTAATTGATTTTTTGACATTAAAGTTTTTTTATTTATTTATTAAGGAATCCTATCTGTATATAAGGCAACAATATTTACACCGAGTACTTAATTAATTTTTCCCTGATACTTAAGGAATTTTCATATAAATTCCAAATAAACCAAGAAAATAAGAAATTCTTTAAAATGTATTTATAATTTATTTAAAACTAAACCTTACTTTAGAAACAATTTATTATTATCTCTTTCCCGCAAATTTCTCTTAAGATTAAGAGACGCTGGGTACTCGTATGGTGTCAATACCAATAAGTATACCCTGTTTGTTTTAATTTAAAACGTATTCTCTTTTCCCTGGAGTCATTTGGCTCAGAAACATTAGAATATTACAACAACTCATTTATGAAATCCGAACATCGACCTATCCACACTTACATTTGAATTCTATTGTTTCCGTTCAAAGCCTCCTGGTCCCATTTGCACCGTCTGAAGACAAACGACGATAGTAGTATGCCTCGACGCGCGGAAATAATGCCGAGATCTCTTGGGAGGCGTTGTGGATCGATTCCAGAGCATTCGAGTGGGGAAGCGATTGTCGATTCGGAAAGGCCGAGTGGGTTTGAGGCAAGTTTGGCGCCGAGCTGCGTCTCACCACTCCTTGTCGCACCGAGTGTGAGATTACTCCTCGTTAGCGGATGTTCCGGAAACGAGGTTCGTATGCAAATATCGACCTATCGACATGCCCTCCGAGATGCGTAGGTCGATTGTGTTCGGTGGGAGGTAGAGGTGGGATGTAACGGGTGCAAGTGGAAAGAAGGGAGGGACGATGGTGATGATAAATAGAGATTTGCGAGGACCAACTCTTCATTACACAAGACACGCACATGTGATTCATCTTGTAGAGCGAAAGAGTAAAATGGCATACCATTACTCTACTGGGTACCACTTAGTCTCGCGGTTAGTAAGCGAATGTAGAAGATAATAAAGACAATTGGGTAGTTGATTATAAGAGAATAATTGCAGGTCTTGTTTGTAGATAACTATTGCTAACTGTAAACAAGGTGTCATTACCGTCACCATAAGAAATTAGAGTTCCAACAGAGAAGTTCAATAGTATTACAAAAACTTGCTTGAAAATTATTTTCAACATTATAAAACGTTATTAGTTTTTAGGTTCTCTAGGTAAATATAAACAATTTTAAACACCTCTCCAGAAATTTCAGATACCTTCAACTACAGGTAATGTTAACATGGTAAAAATTCGTGTTATGTTTGGTTTAAGAAGGTTTTTATTTTTACTTTTTTAATTATCAAGATATTTTTCCATACACTCAAACATCTGCTCACCATTCAATTTCAAGCAAGTTTTTGTAATACTATTGAACAATAAGTCACAATCTGTGTTCTAGAATTGGGGTAATTAAGATTGAAAATTAAAACATGTAAGTTAGATCATCACAATGAGCTAATTCGGGTTGAAAGTTATCTCATTAATGTTAGTAAGATTGACAACAAATAATTCTTCTTGGAGTGTAATGTATCGAGGTATACATAATGAAAGCGTCAACATAGATGGAGTTGAAAATTATGTGTTGGTATACAGTGCATTGATCTTTAGAACACGTAAATCCTGACCCCTCTTTCATATTGGCTGCACACATTCATTAGTTTGAAAAATAATTTTATTTTCATTTTTTATTAATTGCTTATTCTTTTATATAATAATGGACACTTCCATATAAATCCTTCATGTACCACGTTTACCAGTTGCTCAACATATTTAAAAACAAGTAAAACGTATACGTCCATTCTTGTTAATTACAAACAAAACAATTATTTATATATCATGTCGCTTGGAAATGAAAAAAATTAAGAAAAGGATGGATCCTTTTTATTATTATTATAAATATATTATTTTTATCCATATTGGAAGAGCCGTTCGTTATTCGAGGTTGTAGTGAGGTTCTTCTGATTATTATTACTGCCTAATTACATTTTTCAACTTCGTTAGCGCGAAGTACTAAATGAAATATGTGTATTTTATTTACTAAAAGAAACAAAGGTAGATATTTTGAAGTTATTAGAAAAGTTGATAAACTACGCAAATTACATATTATTTTGAATCATTCCAAATTTCAAAAGCGTGCATTACAAACAAGAAAGTTAAATTATAAAGTAATTTAAAAGAAATACACATATTGCTAAGACTGATCTTAGACATTCTTCGCTGTTTATTCTGTGGTGAAGTTAGAAGTTATTTTGTATTAATTATTCAGTTCTATCATTCGTAATAGCCTATCAATGTTGCTATTCTCATAACGTCAAGATTTGGATGCCGAGATTTGCATCTATATTCTACGTAAGGATAGTAAGAAAAGTGACAATCAAATTAGATTTATAATACAGCGACAGATTTGTTAAATGTATGAGGCTAAGGCAGGTAACGATAATATTACTGCATGTATTTCTTCTGTGTACCCTACACGTGGAGAATATAAGTGATAAATTTCGGTCTGGTGAAAATGGCGACGAGCCAGGAATCGAACCCGGAACTCCTGCGTGGACCGCATGGATGTTAACCATTACACCACCCGTTCACCTTCCACAACTGTACACCATTACAATCAATGCAGTATAATATTACTGTTATTAATATTAATGCACAGTATGCAGATACTATTCATAATAACGTATTGGTTCACTGAGTATCTGGAAATGATTTTTGATATCCTGGTGATTTCTATTCCATAGCATTTTATAAAATAGAAATGAGATATGCTTTGAGAATTGTCTGATTATGTTATATCTACAGACGACTAATAGTGAAAGATGTAATGACTCCCATACTGATTATATTTGCAATAGTACGGCGAGGTGTACTAAAACAACCATTTTTATCGCAAAAAGTATCTTTCTGTTCACCCAACGGGATCGTTGATAGTAAACGTGAGACCTATTCGTTCTTGGACCGATTAAAAAAAATAGTTTTACTTTAAAATTTATAAATGAATAACATATTTTAGTCCTTGTTTAACACCTGGTATCAACAACACGCCAGCCATCCCACCACACTCCACTGACTGTTAGCTTTGTCCGTAGTAAGAACTTGAACACGCGCTGTCCGTGGTGGTGAAGCTACAAGACGACTGGGGGAGGAGAGTTCGCGCTCGGCAGACGTAGCACTTCCCGTGACAAACGGCGCGTCGCATCTCCACTCCCAGAGGCGGAAACCGATCTTCAGCGCCACCTCCATCACCTTTACGTCCTTCCATTGCCCTTCGACCTCAGAGACCGCTATTCGCGACATTCCTCACCACTACGTCACTCACTTTACTCCACACCCTTGTCAGTGGGGGTGTTCCACCTCCATATGATACACAGGGTTGTCAAACATAGTATTGATAATAATAATAATAATAATAAAAGTACTTTTATTTTGGCGATACTCAGACCTTAAGGTCTGCTCTTCTGTCTAACGATTTTAAAACACATTTAAAATACAAGATGAAAATTGGAAGGATCGTATTTACATTTAAAACTGGGAAGCAATACCAGGAACCATACCGGTGAAACATTAAGCCATTGAGTAAACCCAGAAAAACCCCAATCGAGATGGTGGTTTAGTGCCGAAGATGGGATAAAAGCAGTAACAGTAACATAATATAATTAGGAATATACAAATATCAAAATATAGAAATTACAAGGATATAATAACAAATTATTACGTAATGACAATATTTACAAATTACGTATTCTAATACAATTATATGTCACTAGATACATATAACACAGTATTTACAAATTATATGAAAGAAAGAAAGAAGAGAAAGAATGATTGAAAGAAAGGAAGAAAGCATACAAATGAAGGAGAGAAGAATAGACAGAGATTGTGGGAAGATTAAAGAGCATTGTTTTTCATCCACTCGGTGAGACGTCATCTGAAAGAAGAAAAAGTTGTTAGAGATTTTAGTTGAGCAGAAAGTTTGTTCCAAGAACGTATTGTGTGTACTCTGAAGGATTTACTACTCTGAAGGATCCTAGAGTGTGAGTGTTCTGGATTTTTGGAAAAATTTGTCACATGGTCATACTTCCTGAGACCAAAAATGAAACGAATACATGAGTTCTGAGCCACTTGTAATTTACATTTGAATTTTCAATCAGTGAAAAGGAAGTTGCAGTAATCAAAGTGCGGCATGACAAGAGACTTAACAAGCATTTCCTGTACTCCTGTTGGTAAAAGATCACGTAGTCGTTTTAAAGAGTGGATGGTAGAGTAAATTTTTTAACATGTTTCGTCGATTTGGGTTTCCCAACTTAGTGAGCTTTCAATATAAATTCCTAGGTTTTTCACGTGACTGCACCAAACGAGAGGAGTCTTATTAACTGATATATTGGGTACAGTGCAATTTGAAAGTTTACTGAGGGTTTCCTTTGAACCAAGCAATAAGCATTGTGATTTAGACGGATTTAAGAGGAGACGGATAGATTTTGCCCACATACTGAGTGAGGTGAGATCTTCGTTAAGGTTTTGCGCAATTGACGTTATGTTAGACGGTTTACCACTAATATAAATTTGAAGATCGTCAGCGTACATTTAAAATTTGCTATGTTTAAGAGATTTGTTGACCACATTAACGTAAAGTAAAAAGCAAGGGGACCGAGGACACTTCCTTGCGCAAAACCACGCACCGTTTGAAGGAAAGATGAGTTATTTCCAGATACTACAGCTTGTTTTCGTCCCGTTAAATATTCCGAAAACCATATAATTGAAGGCCATCCCAAACCTAAAGTCTTCATTTTTGCAAGCAAAATATCATAATCAGCTGAATCAAATGCCTCGCTAAAATCGAGAAGGACATGAATAGTTACGTTTACCTCGTCAATCGAATTTCGAGCATCTTCTATAACATTCAAAAAAGCGGTTCCTGTACTTCTGCCTGAACGGAAACCGAATTAACATTCATTAATAATATTTTTGTGATTGAGGTAGCTCTCCACTTGATTTCGAACTACTGTTTCTAATATTTTCGACAGAGTGGGGAGAATACTAATTGGTCGACACTATTTGGTTTTGAGGGATGCGATGTTTTGGGGAGAGGGTGCACCAAGGCAGTTTTCCACGCAGTAGGGAAGCTACCCCAGGAGAGTGAATAATTGATAATATCCGTAATAGGTGAAACAAAGAAGTAACTACATAATTTTAATAGTCAAGCGTTTAATTTATCTGAGACCGAGGCGTTTGATTTTAAACTCATTATGATCTTCCATAGCAGATGACAAATGAAGGAGATGCAAAATTAAACCAGGAACTATACAACACATCACAGGAGGGTGCATTCTCTTATTATCCACCAGAAACTCTGCGGGAAGTATGGACTAATAGAAGACACTGTCCCGTACTACAAGTACTTCACAAAATCAAATTTAGTGAACAGCAGGTACAAACTTTATTTTGATACTCACCGACAAGACAATCCATCACAAAAGACCAGATATTATTCTAGTAGACAAACTCAAGAAAATCACACATATAATAGATATTGCAGTAAACAACACCCACAACCTACAAACTACTTACAATGATAAAATTAAAAAATATGGAGATTTGAAAACGAAAATTCTTCGCTTATGGAATATGGAGTGTGTATATACATTTTCTATAGTCTTGTACACCATTGGAGTCATCTCTCACAGTTTGCATCTGAGCATCAATCGCCTTCATTTCCCAAAAAACACATTTTTAACTTTATGAAAAGCAGCCATTCTAAACACCCGAAGAATAGTCAAAAGATTTTTAAATTGAGATATTGGTTGAAGTGAGTATGCTTGGTATACTCCGCACCTTATCTGAATCTACTTACAAGTTGTGAAAATTGTTCATGAAAATAAGTAATAATAATACTGTAAGAAATGTAAGTAATAGTAATAAGTATTTTGTAAAAAAAGTAGTACATACTGCATATGACCACCAGGAAGACAATAAACGAATTTACTTTCCGGAAGCATGCAAGGGACCATCCCGTCAATTTCGATCAAGGGCCCTAAGGCACAGGCGGCTTTAACACATCAGCACACACAAGAATAAAAATAGTTGGGTACATGTTATAACATAATATAATACTAACAAAAGAGTATTCAGAAATGTTTGTATTTAATGAAACCCAAAAGAGTAATTTCAGAAGAACGTATTTTTATCAAATTATATATTATTCAGAAATTATTGTTTATATTTTGAATCAATCTGAATTCGAGATATTATTTCAATAGACACCGGCATTAGCAAGAGCCTAGAGAGTCTAAAAAAATCTGCCTCTATCCGTAGGAAAACCGGAGGAAAATCCGAGTCAGAATGGGATAATTATATACTTCAAAAATATTTCGAGTCCACTGTTGCTGAGCAGTTGCGAAAAGTAATGGGACTATGAAACTGATTCCAGTTCTTCCTGGGATACACAATTGTGTTCAGTCAAAATTGAATTAGTTTGAAAGTTCCTCCGCTTTCGAGAATTAAATCATCTCTTTTTATTTGTAATTACGATTCTACGAAATCGCTCATACCAAGTCTTGGATCCGACTGTGCCGGAGATCTCTCTAGGGTTGAAGAGAAGCACCTTGGACATCGCGGAAACAGAAAGCCAGAATTAATTTCCGCTGACAGCACCAGACACTGAGGGGATGAGGAACTGCTGTTAACATGGACAAGGGTTTCGCGTCCGCAACGACCAATCATGGGAGGACGAGAACTTGATGGTATATCTACGTTGCTCTTCAAGTCGAAGACTTTTGAGATCGCAAGATAAGACAAGATTTACAGCATTCTTTCCTTTAATACACGCTTGAAAATAATTTACTTTTATTGGTTTCATAATTGAGTATTACTTGGATAACCGTTAAGAACATTTTTCTCATACGAATATGATATCTTGAGTTTAGGTCACAATAAATACATCCAAGTTGTAGATACCTGGAGAGGAATGTATTTTGAGAAAGTTAATAATGAGGATAAGGAATATAAGTGATTTGTATGCTTAAGTAAGATGTGATAGTGTTAACATTTGACTACACAGGAAACCTGTCCCACTACGGGCACCAAACGTTTTGCGAACCAAGTTCGCGGAGAACTGTATCGTCTCGGTTCAGGAGATTGTGAGAGCAGCAAAACGCTCTGTATGACATATTGCACACGGCACATTTTACAGCAAGACCTAAAAATATACGAAGACATAATTGACAAGATTAATTACTACATCATGCATATTGTAAAAGGAAAACAAAAAAGGAATTAAAGAGCTCCGCAATGACCTTGTAGCAGGAAAAGTGGTAATATTGACTATTGGCGAATTAAAATAAAAACATGACACGGTTAATTAGATAAATTGATGGAAACAAGTAGAAACGATTAAAATTTGCTGAATATTGGGAGTAAATTATGCTTATTGGACGAGTGTTTCGGGAAATAAGTAATTACATAGTAGGTGGCATATAAATTCCCTCATCATGCGGAGAGTGTCTAAGAGTTTACGGATAGTCACGATTTGATGTTGTTCACGGATATAGACAAGTATAAAAGCTTAAGTGCAGAAAGAGTTGTGTAAAACACCTGATATAGACAATGTTTGGTGCAGGGAGTGAAATGAGAAAAAGACCGGAGTTGGGTAGGAATTTGGAATTTGAATTAAGGATTAAGACCCCCTGAGACTACTAAAATTTGAACGTGGACCATTCGTCAAGCAACTCAGTATTCTTCCTACCAAATTGTGCTGAATCCAACTTAGATGTAATACATAATGAACACAACCTTGACTCATTGTTTCATGTCTAAACTTTCGTTCATACACTACACCACAACCACACAAACTACCACGTCGATATTGTAGGAAGACGTAGCACAAAAATATAACACATTACATAACACGGTCCGATCTTCCCAGGGAATACCACCTTAAAGTAGCACTGTCCGTGCGAGTGGAGAGGGTTTGCGCGGGTCAATGATATTGAGGGCTATGCCGGCGGTAGCATAGCTACTGGCAGGGTCTCCCATACCGGACAGGTCTCAACAGAGGCTCCACACGAAGTGTATTACACAACGACCTTTCTTTCTTAACCCATCCTTCGATCCCAAACGTATCCTAACCCAACCCTAAGGTGTAGATGGGGTGCATGGCACATGGGAGATGCGTCGCAAATGGAGCCCTGGCATACCTATCGACCTCCCTTGTGTACTAGCCTTGCCTAGGAATGCGGGGTTCTGCCTAGGTGGACAGTAGATTTCCCTAGCTACTCGTGGGAATTTGCATGAATTCTGCCAGTATCAAAAATTCCAATAAACCGGAGAGCTCCTCTGGTGCCACCGACGGTAATGATGGACAGAAGTCTGAGGGGCCTCCTCTGAGGTCTACTCGGACTCAACCTTTTCAACGGTGAGGGGGCTCATGGCTGATGTGGGCAACCTCAACAAAAAGAAGAGGAACTGCTCTGGTGAGGAGAAGAAGTGGAGGAGAGCAGCGGCGGTTCCGGGTGAGGATCCCCAAGGGTCGAACTCTGGAACTCCGGGACCCTCGAGAGGACACTCTGGGTTCAGGAGTAAGGCACCCGTTGCGGGGTCGGAAGAAAGTGAAGAGGTGAGGCAGGCCACCAAGACACAGAGGGTGGATTATGTCAGTATTGCCGTGAAGTGGATCAGGGTGGCTATCGTCCCTCAGGACTACCCTGAGACCCAACTTGGCGCGAAGCTGGTGGAGAAGAATGTGTGGAAACGTATTGATAGGCTCTCTGTACAGGAGGCCATCAAACCCCACTTCCTAGGCTGCTACCTGTCGGAGAGAGCAGCAGACCTGGTGTGCGCGGACCAAAGGACCAAAGCTTGACTTTGCAGTACCGTGCCACCCATGAAGCCTTGGGAGGGAGACAGGCTGCAATCGTGAGCCTGGATAAACTCCTTGCCTCCAAAAGCGATATGGTATGGGTGCCAGGACACCCGGAGGACATCAATGTTCTTCTTGGGAGAATGATGCGCAAGAACGACCGACTGAATACCTCTGGAATATAGCTGGAGGGTGTATGAGAGGAAGGTGGAGAAGAAGAGAGTCAGGCTTGTGGTGAGCATGGACTCCCGAGAGGTCGTTTGAATGGTGGGCATGAGCATCTATAGTGGTGCTCGTACTGCTTCTTCAGCTTGCTGGAAAGCAAGCGGGAGGCAAAGCCCACCATTGCGAAATAGAAGGAACCTCCACAGCAGGAGGCAGTGGTATGTACTGGGACCGGATCAATGACCGAGTGCAAGCTTCGGGAGGTGTCGGGGCACCGGTCCGAAGGGGAGGACGGAGATAAGTCCGGCGAGGAGGTCGGGCTAAAACCGAGCCCGGATTCCGAGTTAGAACATGGGGCGGAGAGGGGGTCGGCGATGGAACCGTCCAACCTGCCGGTGGACCCAGGTGCACTTGGAGGAGGACCGCAACCGCAGACGTAACCGGGCGGTTTGCAGAGGCTGCGTTGAGGTGAAAGATAAGAGATGTTGTCTTTATCGTACTAAACTTGCAGTGCTCTATTGCGGCCTCAAGAGTACTGGTAAGAAATATGGGTTTTCAGGCGCCCTGATACAGATACCATGGCTCTGGCAGGGTCATTTCATGGGACTGAGATGTAAGGGATACACATTGTTCTGTGCCGAGGAAAGTGTCAACCAAAAGCATGTATACTAATTAAAGGTATGAACGCTTGGGCAATACCAAAATCCGTCACAAGGGATCTGGTTGCTGTACGAGTGAGATATGAAGAGGAGCAACAGGTCAAAAACCTTGTTGTTTGCTTAGCTTACTTTCCTGGTGATTCTCACTCCCCACCCCCGGAGGAGTTCAGAAAAGTGGTGGTATTTTGCAAAAAGCTAGGACTCAACCTTGTGGTGGGTTGTGACACTGATAGGGTTCCACAGACACAAATCGACGTGGCGAGGATTTGGTCGCATACTTGTGTACAACTGACTAAGAGATCACCAACATAGGAGGCATCCCGACCTTCAGCAAACGCAAGAGTGACGGTGTCATATATCTAACTCTGGGCTCGTTGTATATCATGTATTTCGAAAAAAAAACGTTTGAAACGATCGTGCAGGTAGCGAATTGTGAACACCTGAGACGAGCAGTCAACTCTTGCTTTCAGCTGTGTCCTGCGCACGCGCATTCTGCAAAATTGAGATTGCCGCTTAGTATAAATTTTCAGTAAACGGTGGGATGCCGCAGCGTTAACTAGAACTAGTCTCCCTGGCACGAGGTAGTTTCAATTTACACCACCATAGAGCGCCAGTGACCAGAACACGAACAGCTCCTCGCGAAGAGCAGACGGAAATATTCCCAGAATTACATTAACAGAACGCGCAACCATCGGACTTCCTCGACAGTCGAAGGACGATGAAATTTATTTGTTCAAGGCTACTTTTTTACGAGAAACAAGGAGGACACTGAAAATACGTTTTGTATCTTATCAAATTCGTTTTTCGATCATTTTCCCATATTGAAAAATTTATTAAAATTCACATTATTGAATTTAAATTACTTCTTAATTTCAACTTATTATTGGCATAGCTCTAAAAACTTCACGACAATGAAAACTTATTTTTTAGAAGCTCCAATCATATTAATTCTTCTTCAACAATAAGTAGCGTTGAATATTGATTCTTCTATTCAAACTTCTGGAAAAACTGCTACCCAGGAGGTTGCTGCTGCTGTTTCGAGTTGATTTCTTTCTGATTTTTTTGTGTCTGGTGTTGACATAATGGATGATTTCATGAACAGGAGCTTTTTTATTGAACCCTCCCTATCAGACCGAAGAGACATTGTGTTTCACATAAAGAACTCGTTCAAGAGTGAATCCAATAGAAATCCCAGACGAACTGACTGGGTCTCGTTCAGGAAGGACTTGAGGAGGGGACTGGAGAATGTTATTTTGTATAGGAATAGCAACAAAGGAGAGCTGGAGGTGGGGATAACCTATGAGACTTTAGTTACTTGTTATGAGATGAATTTCCCAATTGTGGACAGGAAAAAGTCAACTGCTTGCTTTAGATGGAATGTCTACTTGGAATAACTTAGGAGGAGGTCCAGAAGGCTGTGGAATGTACACAGGATCCTAGGGTATCAGGTAGAGACGCCTTTCAGTAGTCTCAGAGGGAATATAAGGCGGAAGTCAGGCAGTCTTCCAGGAAATCCTGGAGACATTCTGTGATAATATTCAGAACCAGCATGAAGCAGTTAGACTTCATAGAATACTTATTAAGGACAGTAAGGCCAGGCTCGGTACCTTGGAAACTCCCTCAGGAGACTTCAGATCAACTGAGGAGGAACTCTGTGTTTGTTGCTGAATTCTCACTTTCCTGGAGCAACAAACACGAATAGTGATGTGGAATCAGTAGGATCCCGCTGACCTGATGGAGGAGGATGGAATGAGGCGACAGAAATCCTTGTTTATGATGAAATGGGCGATATGATCTTTTCACCTTTCAAAAGCCCAGGGGTGGATGGGGTTTTCCCTGCACTTCTGCAGAAGGGCGGGGAGGACATCATACCACACCTTGTTTGGATTTACAGGGAACGCTTAACCATCGGACATGTACATTCGCTGTGGTGACACGCCAAAGTGGTCTTTATACCTAAATCTGGCAGACTACCGCCCTATCAGTCTGACCAGGACTAAGGACTATCACCATGGAGAGACTGGTAGACAGGCATGTCAGTGAGAGGGTGCTGAGGGTTCGGCATCCTCTCCAGTATGCTTATCAGGAAGGGAAATCCGTTGAAACGGCTCTTCAGCAGAGACGAGGCTGGAGAGTACCTTTGACCAGCTATGGTTCCTGGATATAGAGGGGGCTTTTAACAGTACTATTCTAAGCTCAATAAAGCTTAGCCTAATGAAAAGAGGAGTTACTCCTACACTGGCAAAATGGATTACAGCCTCCTTGCAGGGCCGACAAGTTGTTGTTGAGGGCTATCATAGATAGTGGTGTTCACAACTGTGTGAAAGTACTGTTACCAACTGTAACTGGAAGTATTGTTACCCTGAGTGTTGTTTGCTGATGGACATTCTATTTACCAGACTCAATGTTGATGGAACTTATGCCTTGGGCTACGCTGATGATATCAACTGGGTGGTCGCAGGCAAATTTCCCAGTACGGTTACGAAGCTTATGCAGGGCTCCTCGCGCAGCGTAGAGAAATATTGACGAGAAAAATGCTTGTCAGTTAACCCTGATAAAACGGAACTAGTTGTCACGTGGACACGGAGGCTCGATGGCTTGTCGGAGCCCTTCTTATTTAAGAAAGACTAATCAGATGAACTTCAGTTAGGTATCTCGGGGTGATCTTCGATGCCAGGCTAAGTTGGACAAAACACAATCATAAAATCGAAGAGGCGTGCAAACAATTGTGGGCATGTTGTAGAGCTGTTGGGAGGACATGCGACTAGGATCAAAAGTGGTCCACTGGCTCTATGTTGCTGTCATAAGGCCTAAGATCACTTTCGCGTCACTGGTCTGCTGGCCTGACTCTGGGGTAGGGACGACCATTACAAGGCGAAACAGCATACTAAGACTAGCTTTTTTAGACTAACCGGGGCCCTGGGCACTACTCCGCTCAGTGCCTTGGCGGCACTTCTATGCCTACCTCCGCTGCACTTATATATTAAGGAGCAGGCAAGCATAGGATCATATCGCTTACGATCACTCGGTGGATGGTCCTTTAAGAATCCTCTTAAAGGACTCACGGCAATCCTGACAATGCTCCTGGTAGCGAGACCTTTGGCATTAATTATTGGGGACCTGATGGTGCTCGGGTGTCACTTAGACGACAAATTTTCCGTGATGATCCCCAGTAGAGAGGATTGGGTCACGGGTCGGGACAAGTCTCCAGGCTGAGGGTCACGTTTGGTTTACCGATGGCTCACGGACGGGAGCGGGAACTGGTACCGTGATCTGGAGGCCTAATACAAGGCTCCACCTCTCTTTAGTGGGGTACACTACAATCATCCAGGCAGAAGTATTTGCTATACTGGTCTGCGTTAATTATATACAAAATATGTCTTAACTTAGTGGCCGCATTAATACATGTAGAGACAGTCAGACAGCATTAAGGACACTATGTGCGTATAGAAGAACATCCAAACTTGTGTGGCAATGACAACGGATGTTAGACACTCTCTGTCAACGAAACCCAGTTACCCTTTGGTGGGTTCCTTGGCATATGGGAATCAGGGGAAACGAAAAGGCAGACGAACTGGTAAAGTTGGGATCTAGGGGCCACTTTGTGGGCCTTGAACCCAACTTTGGAATATCTCCACAAAAGTTGAGACCGGATGTTGTGAATTGGACACACCACCAACATCTCACCATCTGGAAGTCACAGAATATAGCCAGGCAGGCACGCGGATTAATCGCGAGACCAAGCCGGGAAAATAAGAAGGTCCTACTAAACTTAAGTAGGAGTCGTATAGGGAAAGTAGTAGGTCGACTAACAGGCCAAAATACACTTCGGAGTCATTTACAAATTGTGGGGAACAGTCAGGAGCCAATGTGTGAGATGCAACTTGGAGGAGGAAACCTCCGCGCATGTACTCTGTTTGTGCGAACTCTAGTCCAAAATGGATACCGTTACCTAGGTTCATATTTCCGAAACCTAGGGGATATCAGGAGGGCTAAAATCCAATCTTTGGTATCTTTTTGCGAGGTCATGGGGAAGGAATAACCTTGACAGTACTAAGGGGTACAATGGGTCTTTTCGGTCCATGTGCGGTACCCATATCATAATCTAATCTAACACGGTCCCACAACCATTAAGTAGATTAATGAACACCTCCCAGAATTGTAACCTAGTAACAATTGGAATTCGATATGTTGAAGTAAAATACTTAAAAAATAATACCCCATTATGTTACTTGTATTATTTAAAATATACTTAATTATGATTCAAACATTAAATTAAATAATACGAAATAGATATTTTAGGACATATGATTAGAATAAGAATGTTATGTTTTTCTTATGTTTGTTCTAAGAGAGGTACATTAAAATCTGTATTGAAACTTGAGCGTTGTCTTTCAGAAACAAAGCCACTTACTTGCGGAGTACCCCAAGGATCAATTCTCGGCCCTATACTCTTTTTATTGTATGTGAACGACATGTCATCATCCACATCAGATTGCAAAATGGTTCTTTTTGCTGATGA
>NNCF01126132.1:966298-989370 GCA_002313205.1 Laupala kohalensis
ATATATATATATATATATATATATATATATATATATATATATATATATATATATATATATATATTCAGTGTTATATACAGTCGTAAATCTTAATATACGAGTGCGTACTGCAAAATTTTGTGGTCGTCAGTTTATATATATAATGCGATTTCTAGTATGGAATAGTATACATGTCAGTATAATAATTCGTAAAATATAATGTAAATATATAATATTACTATAACTAAATCCGTGCTATTAAACTATGGAAATGTCCACTTGTATTTAGCAAACTATTTATTTTTGTCCAAGACAATATGGCAGATACTTATTTCCATCTACTAATTGTAGGCATGTTTTACTCGATTTCATATTCAGCATAACACAATGTAAACAGGACATCGGCAAAAATAGTAAACTAGCAGATTACCCGGTGTTGTTTGGGATTTTTCTTAAGCCAATCTACTTATTCTCAGGAAAAAATAAAATCTGTCTGCTTGTACGATCAAAATAATTTTACTTACTGACTTTTAAAAACATATAGACACCATATTAATTTCACAAATTCATAATAATTTAAATTTAACACAAATGTTGATGATATACACCATTTTGAGTTCCACCTCCAGCAGCGGGGCGACCCGTGACGTAGTATTTGCCTTCTACCTCTGGTGACGCTGGTTCAAACTCTTTCTGAACTAAGTAGAATTCGCGGGGGTGGACGCGTGGTTCGTGGCTGGTTTTCTCGGGGTACTCCCGTTTCCCCTGCGTTTCATTCCACCACAACATTCACTCATCATCGTTTCACCTCATTCACATGCCATTCTTGTCATCCTGAACGCCTTCAGGAGCCTCAACGCGGTGTCCCCGAAGCAGTAAATGCTGTTAGTTCTTTACTCCAGAAGCAATTCTGACACGATAACATCATCCCCTCCAGCAGGAAGAATGAATAAATACATGGATGAAACAAAATTTGAGAGAGGACTGTTAAGTTGCCCGTGAGAGAAACCAATCTATAGATACGACACCAATTAGCGTAGCCCAACCATGTCGCCCTTAGGAGAATGAGGGGTATTTAACCCCCATATGGACCGGCATAATGTCATTGTAAGGGCTTTAATAACCTTGATGTTGGCGAGCCCTAAAGCGCTCCCCCCCAAAAAAAATCATGTCATTGTTTATGTCAAAGACATGGATTTAACCCGTCTTTTTCGATTAAATATTATTACATGACCCCCCCCCATCCCTCCCCATACCACCCATGGAGGTTCCAGAGCTGTTTACCCCCTCCCTCATAACGAATTTCGGAACTGACATAATTTCGGAAGTGTCTCTATTCATTTCAGCGACCCACTAAAACGAACCCACTTTGCCGCCTGTAACCACGCTGTGCCACTCGAATTTACGCTTCCGAGGCGAGACACAACGGCGGCAGAGTGAAAGCACGATTTCAATAACACGCTTATAAAATCTAAACTATTCATACAAATTTCACGAGTCAAAGACGTTTCTTATCGTTGTGAAATGCAAAAAAGGACCCATTGCATTTGATCAGGATTGATTTATCTCTTCTTAAATTACTCTGTTAAATTGAAGTGATTTTTGACAGTTCCATTTTAATGACTCATAGACATATGCTGTCGGGAACTTCCTTGAAGCGAACAATATTGCCATTCATGGTTATCATATATCTTTAGTAGCATGATAAATTGAAAGACGTTTCTATGTTACTCATTTTTTTTTATTATTGGTGTTAAAAAGCTTTTTCGGCTGCATAGCAACCATCGTCAGTAACATACACTGAGTGTTGAGGAATATTTTTGGCGAATGCATTCGCCAAAAATATTCCTCAACACTCAGTGTATGTTACTGACGATGGTTGCTATGCAGCCGAAAAAGCTTTTTAACACCAATAATAAAAAAAAATGAGCAACATAGAAACGTCTTTCAATTTATCATGCTTTGATAATGTTGCTAAAGCACCACAATTACCAAGTATCTTTAGTAGTTTAGGCAGTGTAAGTCATTCGGATGTTTTACCGACTATATCGACATTTATCGTAAAAATCATTTTCTATCTTTCTTTTCACACATTAAAAATAAAAGTTAGTTTAAATAAGGAAGAATATAGTCTATCTCTTTGCCAAATATTATAACAATAGGTACTGTGGTTAGTCGTGAAAAGTTAGCAGACAGACAGACACGCTGTCGCATTTCGCGTTTATGTATTAGAATGGAAGATAATGCACAATGGAGCATTACTCACGTGCAATTCTCTACGAATAATAAATAAATAATAATAAATTTATTGTCAAAAAACAGTACAAACTGCGTATGACCACGTGGAAGAAAAAAGGACTAATTTACACTCCGGAAGCAAGCAAGGGACCATCTCATCAATTCCGATCAAGGGCCCTAAGGCAGAGGCGGATTCAAAAAATTCAGCAAAAATTCCTAGATAAGATAAAAAGTTAGCTGCGAGTTATAATACTAATAGAATGTCAATATGTTTGTAATTNNTTATCACTTACCTGACGCGACAGCGCTGTCAATTGACAGAACTCCATTAGTCAAGTTACATCCTTCTCAAGTAAATGAGTCAAGTACTGCTTTTTCTTCATGTAATTTTTAAATGCTATTATTTGAGAAAGGAAGAGATGAAAGACAAAACAATAGGAATTCGCGGAATCATCAATTAATGCTCTAAACGATTTTTCATTTGTATGATTTACACCGTCCAATTTCGTAGAAGAGAACCAAAATTTTCTGGGACATTTGTGTACCAATTAATAAGATGTTATAGAAATATGATAAAAAGTGCTTGTTGTCTGACGAATTTTGAATATTTTTTGTGCTTTATTTATATTTGTGAAAAGTATTTTTGTAATTACTATTTGGCTTCGTTCAACGAGAAGTGAAAATTGAAATAAATTTTACGCACTAGTAATTTTTGTCAAAAAAATTACTTCGTTTTCAATGACAATCAGCAGGCGCACGAGTGAATACAGAGGGCTTAATTATTGTATTATCACATTGTTCAATGGTAATTTGTGAAGTGACTGAGTCATTGAATTACAATCTAAAAATACCAAATACCATTCAATAAATAATTAAACAAGCTCGTCTAATAGCTTAATTAAAAATGATTTGCTTCATTAAATCTGCAAAGTCACAAAAGATAAGCATTATGGTTAATTATTTCCCCTTGTCTCATCATTGATCTAGAACGGTTACAGTGGTTCCTGTAAAAAAAAATATTTTTACGAAACTAAAATTTGAAGAAGAAGAATTCTATCGTGATATTATTATGTTGAAATTCAGTAGTCCCTCCTGTAACATAATCTCTCTTTATATGAAATTTAGTTTTCTCTTTATATAACGATCTCTTTCTAAAACGATGAAAATGACCGGTTTTTGATATTGTTAAAGAGAGAAGGGATTACACGTATATAATAAAATATAGAACATTCTAGGAAGAAATAGGTTACACAAACGTGGATGTCGTATTATATTAATTGTCGTGAATTAAACATAAAAATCTAGTAATTTAACGAAAAATACAATTAAAAAAGTTTTAGAACATTCAATCCCTTCAAGATCACATCACGAAGATGACCTGATGTTTCTCACCTTCTAGCGGGTGCGTGGCTACCATCTTGCTGTCAGCGCCCCAAGCGTCAAGGGAAGAAATTACGATTCCTTTCACAGAGCAAATCTTGGCTCTCTTCAAGCAACGACTCTTCCTTCCCCTCCATCCCTCCCCACAAACCTTTTTCTTTCCTTCTCTGGCACATTGCAAAGACGCTCCCTTTATTAACCGAAATTAGTTCTCTGCCGACGACATTTTTATACACAATGCGCCCAGTTGAGATATATTTAGTTCATTGGCAAAGTTCATCCCGTGGCTTCTCATTGCCTTAATTAGATTCGTGTAACAAGGGCTGCTGGGACACAGTCGGAGAACAAGATCGTCTTCTGAGATTCTTGCAGAAGTTTTTGGGAAAGTACAAATAAACTTGTCGTTTTAGAGAAAGTAAATACCTTGTTTCTACTCAAATGACTGATAATGCACATAATGGCATTGATATAAATTATATAATAGAAGTGATTAATGAGATTTACCCATTATCAAATTCATTTATTTTATGTAATTTATTGATTCAATAAATTGTATAAAACGGAATGTTGATTACTATAAACGAAATAAGTTTTTATCGTTCGCATCGATATTAACCAATTGAAATAAAAATAGAAATCTCTTAGATTGCGGTGAACCTCACCGCTAGGTAACAGATTAAACATGTTACGTCGAATGAAAATGGGAGACGGGACCGGGGATCGAACCCGGGACCTTGAGCTTTGCGCGCTCATGCGCCTACCGACTGCGCCATCCCGTTCGCTACCCGTGCCCGTCTACCATTCTCATTCAACTTGTGAAACCCAAAGACCTCTGAGGTGGNTCAGAGGTCTTTGGGTTTCACAAGTTGAATGAGAATGGTAGACGGGCACGGGTAGCGAACGGGATGGCGCAGTCGGTAGGCGCATGAGCGCGCAAAGCTCAAGGTCCCGGGTTCGATCCCCGGTCCCGTCTCCCATTTTCATTCGACGTAACATGTTTAATCTGAAATAAAAATGACTAAAAATGTAAATTCATATCAATAAAAAATGTAATTTATAATATTTTGGAAGAAATATAATCTTGAAAATTACCTGTAAGTTTCTTCAAGAATAAGAGATAAAAGGTTTTTTAGGTTTGCACATAATGTCATTGAAATAGAAACTCTGAAACCTGTTCTTACATTTCTTTGATCCGTATCCGTAGTGTCTTATTTAGTATTGTAATCATTGATTTGCTTTTCGTTTCTATTCGCGAATGGACATAAAACGAAGACTGAGGTAAAACTTGAAGTATTTTATATCAGTCATATTACATAAGTTGTAATGACACATAAAACACACAATGCTAATATTAATCGTGATCTCTTTATTTCTCAGTGATGTAATTGTGTCCATCTTCAGTTCGCTAGTTTTCGAATATTTACATTGATACAACGTAATTCTTGTCTTCAAAATGAACTTTCAATATTTCCTTACTTAACGTGTTAGGTGTGATTCATATATGCTTTGATATTTGAGACATAATATCATTACAAACGACTCAACTGAAGGTAAAATAGCAGCATACTGACAATCCGTCCTTCTACCTTAACGCTTGATCTTACGGTTGGATTAAACCAACAAAATGCGAATAGACTACTACACAATGATTACTTGTTCAGATTAAATGAAAAGGCAAAACCTAACCAATCCAAGGAAATTTATTCTTTTTATGTGTGGTTTCTACGTAGATCATTTTTCCACTTTTATTTTCAAGTAGTTTCGCGATTACGATGTTCTTCTATATCGTATTATATACATAGTAATACTATATAATGAATATCGTGCTTTTTTAAATATTCTTATCCAGAGAGTAGTCTGAACGAGTTAAATGCACGCATTACACAATGAATAGACATTAGTCTATCGTACATAAAATAATATTAGAAAGAAATATTTTGTTAGAGCCTTCTCTGTAAACAATAGCTACTTAAGTATTTTCCACGAAAAAAACATATTGCCTTGGTATTCGTTCTCTTCTGAATTCACTGGTTTATATCTAGATAACGATGTGAATCGGTAGAAATTCAGAGTACCATAATGTCTGAATTTGTTGCCATTTTTAGTGTATGTTCGAAGTAGTATGAAGCAAATACAATCGTAGACAAGGAATGTAGGTCGCTAGGGTAAGACCCTGTTAACGCGGGAAGAAATCCCATGTTGTGCTACTACAACGAAGGGTAGTAAAAGGAACCACCAGACTGCAGAGACTTATGTGGTAATGAAACAGAGAATGCAAAATAAACAGAAAATATAGTCTTCTGGTCTTTTATTTCCAAAGGACATGCATTTGTATCTGCAAACATAAAACATCTCTCTTTTTAGGATGGCATTTTTATTTCGTTTCCAAGGCCAATATATTTTAATTTTATATGTATATTTTAAATTGGAAGAATATTGATCATTGGTACAGATCATAGGTTTATTTACATATGATTGCATATATGCTTAGAGAAAAAATGTAACATACCATTTCCACATCGCTTCAAAAATATGTCAAGAAAAAATATTTTACGTCAAGAAATACATCACACTTCCAGAATAGACAACAGATATTACGATAATGAAAACATGAACTGTTGCACAAGAATAGATTCACAAAGATCACTGAGTTATCCGTATCATATAATGAATTTGCTTTTCCTGTTCTGAAATCTTTTTGAATTTCTTGTTTTTCTCATCTTGTTCCCTTTATATTCTTATTATTTTTAATTTCTTGTTCAGATAACTAGATACTCATCGAAGTGTCACTTTTGGTTTAATGTGGTCCTCAAATTCTGTCCGCCTTTTTTCAACTTCACAATGTGCAGAATTTTAATATCTGTGTCTTTCAGCAATACTCAGGTAAATGTCCTTCTTCTATTTTCGAGTTACAGCCTGTTTATCTAATTTCTTAATTTTATACTAAACGTTCTTTTTTTTTTTTTTTTTTTTTTNCAATGTTCTTAACTGGTCATAGCTGATTTTTACGATATTTACGAGCATGTTCTCTGCTTGATTCGAGAAGAACATAAGTTGTTGAATTGTTTAGACCAATACAAATGAAACTTAGCGAAAAGCAAAGATTTATGACACTTATCTTGTTTTTTTTTCAAAAAGTGCAGTTACTTGGTTATTCCTGGAAGTTACAGACATTACGGATTAATTTGATTTATTATTGTATTATTTTCTCTTCTAGTTACGTTCATGTAGGCCAATCACTAAATAAAAAAGGGACAAAATAGCAAAAAATCATGATGTTCTATTTTTTAATATATTGTTAGGACCATTATTACTAGTGACATTCCAAGTTTGCGACTACCGAGAGACCTGTGCAAGCTGCGTAATGCCCAAAAAATAAACAACATATTTTCCCAACTTTTTTCAATTTGTTCCACATAATTCCCAACGTATGCGATCTACGAAGAGTTTTATACGTGTATATTTAAATAGCTTATATTTTAAAGACATTAAGATAAATTACAATGATCTACGTCATCCAGATACCGATACAGCTCTTCAAAAATAGGACGATTTTTTCAGAATATGAAAAATTTTAGTTTTGCTCGTGTTCCTTGTCATATTAGGAAAAATAATCATCCCGTCAGCAAAATCATCTAAAACTGAATATGTTGTAAATTAATTTAACTTTAATTGGGGACAAAACTACATCTGTTCTCTTAATAGTTCACTCGTTTTTTTAGAAACAAAGAAATAATAAAACTGAATTTTGGGAGAAATTGATATAAACAATTTCCACGTCAATGTGTGGGTATTAAAAATAAAAGTAAAATACATTTAAAATCAAATGAAAAAAATATCTTAAATTTAGTAAAATGTAATAAACGCAAAAGAAAAAATTTTAATTTACAAAATTACATTGTCGGCATTCATAATTTCGAACGCTTGAAAACCCCGAGGTTGCCTATTTACTAATCCTCTCTTTACAGCTATAGGTTGAGGTTAAAAGAATGAACTGTTAAATAAAATTTCATTTACTCATTTTTAATTCCCGATGTCTTCCATGACATTCTTTATTATAGTGACAACACTATTTATTATCTGGAAGCAATTTGCTGTATTACATATGATGTATAGTCCGTCAATTGTGTCACATAATTTAGTTAAAACCAAAAGTTAAATCTTTAGGAGAGAACAGACGCAATAAATTGATCACACTGGTTTAAGATCTTGTTCTTGCTTATTTTCACCCGAAATCGTCTCCCACTCGGAGTTTGCGTGTTGCGGTTATCTTTCTAAGCAACATTCCAATCTGTCAGACGTTAAACATTTCCAAACCTGAAATGAAAGACTGCGCGAGAGAATAAAAGGAATATGAAGAGAAGTGTTCATATGGTCGTTAACTCTCTTGACATTCAATGAATGAAACCTACCACATATTTGGCTACAATGAGAGAAATAAAAGTGTAATTTTTACTCAAAAATGAGCAGTAAAATTGGGACTAAGGTTACAAATGGTCAATTTTATCATTACATGTTCAAAGAAAATCTAAAAACAATCTCCACCCAATATTCACAAAAATGAATCTGGGGGAAAAATTGTAAGCTGAGAATCAGTTTGATATAAGAAATAAATCCAGAGTACTTACTAATTTTTCACACATACAGACAAAAATGCTTTCATCTTTATCATTGAAAACCTTGAATAATTACAGTCATTTCCTATCAAATCCACTAATATATTTCATTTCGCTCTTTTAAAATGCGGAGTTGTTATCGTAAATAAATGTGTACTTCACTATGTGATATAGTAATAAAAATAATGTTCACAAAGAGTACAAAGGAAATGTATTCTGTATACAGATGACGGTGGCACTCGCTCTTTTATGTACAAACTGATTGACATAAATGGAAACAAAATTCATAATCATAGAAAGTTGACTGGGGTTTCATTGAAATGGTCCCACAAACAAGTTCTGAAATAACTTCCATTGCAACCGTAATACCACTTTTATTTTCAAGTTTTGTTTGGAAATATCATTTTTTTTCTTCATCATGAAGCTTGAAATAATGTTCAGATTCTGAATTTATTTTCAGAAATACACGAGGAGAATTAGAAATAAAAAATTGGACAGGTTGAAAACGTCTACAAGGTTTAGAATCCCAACTATAAACGTTTGCGAAAAGGACCATTTCCCTTTCTTTTCAAAAAAATTCATAAAAAAAAATTATTTTACGAAACTTACAAAAATGTCAGAATTCAGCCTGTTGACACTACGGTCGTATCTTCATAGACAATGGAAATAATATCAATAACTAACAGCACATACCTATCCATTAAACAGAGCATTATTAAAGATATATCAGACCACATTAATACGACAGTGCGATTATTTGCAGTTGACTGAATTATATATCGGAATATTAAAGAAGACAGAGACCGAAATAAGTTACAGAGCGCTCTAAACGAATTGTGGAAATGGACTGAGACGAATGAAATGAAAATAAATCCTCCAAAAAGTAAATCTTTGTTTTTCCAGATCAAAAACGAGACCTGTTCTGAACTATTCATTAAATCATCAGATTATTCCTGAAGTTTCATACCATAAATAGATAGGTGTTATAATTTCTCGTGACTTAAATTGGACAGAACATGTTAAATACACAACGCAGAAAGCTTGGAGAGCGCTGAACTTCGTAAGGCGCGTACCCAGTAAAGGGAACTCAAAATCTAAAAGCTTGGCATATACTTCATTAGTTCGACATATCCTGGAGTATGGAGCCGCTTGCTACGATCCGTAGGTCAGATCAATGAATTAGATCGGATACAAAGAAAGGCCGCGAATTTTGTTAGGGACAACACTCGTAATATTAATTTAGAGTAGGGCACACTCTCCAATCGAAGAAAGTTAGCGTGTCTTTGCCCTGTTTAAAGCCTACATGGGAGAGCCTGCGTGGAAATTAGTAAACGCTAGGCTACACAAACCGAATTACACTAGTTACGGAGACCACAAGCGTAAAATAAAATGTAGGAAACTGAAAACGGATGTTGGTAAATACTCCTTTGTCAATAGAACCATTGTAGACTGGAATAACTTACCTGCAGCAACACTTTCGAACTTACCAAAGAGAGTAAAATGTTTCCGCAACCGTCTTATTGCTTCGTTGAAATAGGAACATATGTGAAGTGCAGTGAAGTGTAGTGAGGTGCTTGGAATAGGTATAGAAAATGGTATAGAAAATGCTCAGAGTGAAAGTAGTTAAGTGTAGTGGCGTGTACATGATTGCTCTCAGCAACTCTTTTTTGGTTTTATTTTTTAAAGTTAATTTTTTTTATATTATAGCAATTACTTTTATGCTAAGGGTATAGGAGGAGTAATGACATATGTGTGTATATTAAGCGTGTTTCTGTAACTGTCTGTAAGCGAAAATGTGTTTGTGTATGTATGTGAATATACACACATATCAGCTTCATGGAGATAATTAATTTCTTAAATCTAATTTTTTTCGTTGTACCATGTGTAATAATTTTCTACTCATTTTATTCCGTTTGTGTGTGTATTTTATAGATATTTTTATAGATACTGATGATTTGTTTTTTAACTTCGTGTTATTTTATCATGTATGTATTATTTTCTATCTGACACCGCGCATTGCTCACTAGCAGAGTAATAAATTATTATTATTATTATTATTATTATTATTAACTTTACACAAACAATTATTAGGTAATATTACTTGGATAGTTTTGGAGAAAAAGACTCTGAAATTTGTATTTTAAACAATTATTAGCAACTGAAAAATCTCTTACTAACATGTTTTAAATTTTTTTAGTACTTTTGAAACCAGACATTTAAAAATATTTACGAACACGCGCGAAAAATACTATTATTTAGAACTCACAGTTAAATATATAACAGAGCAAGACAAAGAACATGATAAAATCAAATCTGGAGACACATTTGATGCTAAAGTTAGTGCCATAAAATTTATTAAATTACTTTGATAATTTTATAATTGAATTTAAAAATGCTTTTCCTTAATTTTTTCAAATAAATTAAGACGAGTATAAGACAGATTACAGACAGAAATGTGCGAAATGCACCGACTATATTTCTATTAAAACCGCTGACTTATCCACGTGATCTCTCTTCCAGCTCGAGATAATGTCGTTTTGGTGGACGAACTGTGTGCAGAATGGATCCTTAACGGGGAAATTTGAAAAGTAGTTCTACAGTGTGTCCCAAGCATCATGTAGGTACACATGTCCGGAAATGTCTCAATGGAGATATAATTACTAAAAGACAGAGTAAGAACAGGAGGCAAATAGATGTGTAAAACGCTCTATAATGACAATTCATAAATTGATGTAGGTGTTCATATTTCAACAATAACACATTACAACAGTTGTTCAAATTTCTGACCTATAACAGCTATATAGTCCTCACACCGTCGTGGCATCGCATGGATTGGCGAGTATGTTCTACAAGGAAACTCGCGAATCCCCGCGACGTCGGTAGGAGGCCTGTATCACTGGTAACGGGCCGAAACGTGAACATCTGTTGCAATTTGATGTTGAACTTTGAACTCCGATATCATTTCCTCAATTTCCGTAAAAAACGCTTTACTCATATTTTTGTCTTGTGTTCTTACTCTTTTTGTCTTTGGTGTTGTATTTTAGTATTTTTGTCATTATATCTCCTTCGGGAGACATTTTCGGGTATGAGTATCTGAATTCTTTTCGTTCCCTTTTTAAGTGCTCTAGCATCCAACCATATGATAAGTGGAGTTCTGGGACATTTTGTATAAACACATATCCAGTTGATGAGACATTTGTTTATACAACATAACTGCACCATCTTCATTTATGCTTGTTTCTAGAATGCCGATATTCATATTAATACTTATTTGAATTTTGTCCTGATTACATTCATTACTGCGAGCAAATAACTGATTTACAGAGATAACTTTAACTCTCACGTATACGGTAATCGTTTTGTAATCTCGGTTACATAGACAATTCAGAGCACAATTACATAACAAACACTCGAAATATTATTTCGTCCCAACAAACCAATTACTTTTGTTATTAGTCCTCTATAAGTAACTCTCGTAATGGGTACATAAGTCGATGTACGTCACGGCATCGTAAAGATGCTGCTAGTGTTATTACACCTGGTCTTAAGATCAGACCGTAATTATGAGAACTCCAAACTTCTCATCATACTTCTCTGGTCGTTAATGCAGCAACGATTGAAATGAGATGACGAAGATTAGAAATAACCTTTACCCATTCTCGTAATTCATTTCCATCGAAGTAGTTCTTGTGCACTTGAATCACACGTTCAAACGGCCTTACTCAATGTGTTATCTCGCTTTTCTATCGCACGTCAAGAGTAATAAAATCTTTGCCGGCTAGTTAACACACACTTCCTGTAGATAGCTGCCGGAGTTGTTTAGCAGGACTTTTTACTCCTTTGAACAAGTTTCTGTACCTCATATGATTATCGCGTTTCAGCCACGTTCTGTGAAGTATGTTCTTGTATGTGTCCTGATAACGTAATACTTCAAATATTTTTTTCAGCCGTGACTTGAATCTTACCTTAAACGCAATATATTTTAATTAACATTAAATAAATATTTTGTGGAAAGACTATAAATAAATTAATGGATTTAGTTTAGATTTACAACCAATAAATTTTTCCGCAATTTAAAGCTGTATCCCTATAATTGTCATCATGATTTCAGACCCACGCTCTCAAATATCATCAGGAATACAGGGAAAATGCAATTAGTGTATTGCAACGACACGAGGGAAAAGTAGAGCAGAAACCTAATGAGCTCCTCAGGTCCTACAGACCTCTGAGACTCTGTGCACTATTTGCATTGTTCACGGTATTGGAAACATTGCTATGGGAGATGCACCTCGAAGCATCGACAATTAATCAGTTTTTTGTGAGGCTTTAGGGCTCGTCAACGGCAAGGTCACTAGAGCCCTTGCAGGTGGGGAAAAATGTAGTTTCGCACCAAAGAGAAGAGCCGTAGTGACTCTTCCCCGTGTGTGGGACTCGCCGAATATCTCGACCATACCCACTAAAAGAACCCTCCTGAATTCAATAAATATCTAAATACAATGATGAAATGAAAGAAAAGAAAACAGTTGCTGAACACATTATATCACAAAAAGGAAAAAAATTCTAAAAATTATAATTTTCAAATTACGGAAAGGAAGGATGTAAGGAAAGACGACAGGGAAGAGGAAAGAAGAATGCAAATTTAAACCTACCGGAGAACTTGTGGGAGGAGCCCCGATATACACATAAAATTCAATAGTTTATTAACATCATCCGTTTCATTTCCGAGAATTGTTGGTAAATCTGCAGCCAGATCAATTTGTCTCCGTATTCTCGTGTATTTTCTGCAATCAGTTAGCGAGTGACGCACTGTCAGAGAAGAGCTACACTCCTCACAAACTGGTTCATCATCAAGTAATAAGAGATACCAATGAGTGAGAGGACAATGTCCTATGCGCAGGCGGGACAGAAAGACCTCGTCGCGCCTGGCTGACCTACAGGTACTGCTCGATGACAACAGAGGATTTGATAAGTCGGAGCTTACTCCCTTCAACAGGCAACCACTCATTGTTCCATTCACTCAGAATCCTTGTCTCGATGGAATTTAGGAGATCTCGTTTTGAAATTGTGAAGAAATCCACGAGATTCTTGAGGTATGCTGCTCTTGCGGAAATGTCTGCTTCCTCATTTCCTCTGATTCCCACGTGTCCGGGAATCCAGGAAAACATTATGTTCTTTTCGTCACCTTGGAGCGAGAAAAGCACATACTGGATGTTCTGGATCAGCTTATCAGCTGGATACAGAGTCTGGATTGCTAGAAGGGCACTTAGCGAATCAGAACAAATCAGGAAATTTGACACCCGAGAGCACTTTGTTGATCGCAGTGCTCTCAATATGAACTCAGTGGTGTAAACGCTGCATAGGTCGCCAAGACGGAAGAACCACGTCTTACGGGGAAACACCACGGAGCAGCCAACTCCATCAGCCTGCTTCGACCCGTCGGTAAACACAGGAGTGTTCTTCTTGTCATGATGTAGAAGATCGAAATTAATCTTCGGCTTGTGCAAAACCCAAAGAGGAGTCTTACTCAAACCTTGATTTAAGACATTAGGTGTGCGTATAATCAAGGTTTTCAAAATTTATTTGGAGCGATATCCAAAAACTTTGGTTGCTCTCAGTCTGTTGTTGTAGAAACGGATGGAAGAAGAGGAAGGATGAAATATTGCGTTGTGTACCAGATTGTCGGGTAAAGGTAGGACGTGTTAAAAGTGTCGTTTCATGAGAAGTTGTCGCCGGAGGTAAAGAGATGGTCCGCCACTCTCGGCGTACCAACTCGGAATGGAACTAGTACGATAGGCTCCCGTAATTTTTCGGATTCCTGCATGATGGACACCATCCAACTTCTTTAAATAGCATGCACGAGCAGAGCTATATACAACGCAGCTGTAATCGAGCCGAGATCTTATTAATGCCCGATAAAACTGGTGCATGGAGGAGCAATCAGCGCCCCATTCCCTGCTACTCAGGCACTTTAATAGATTCAGAGACTTTAATGTTCTCGCTCTCAGGTCTGTCAGATTTTTAATCCAATTCAGTCTCTGACCAAACATTAGACCTAAGAATTTTACAGAAGGATAGAATGTTAGAACATTGTTCCCCAGGGCGAGGGGAGGTTCTGCCAGAAGGCTTGGTCTCCTACTGAAAAGAACACAGCGTGTTTTTTCAGCAGAGAATCGAATTCCGTTTGTCTTCGACCAGTGGTATAATCTATTGAGGTATAATATAAATAAACTCGTGTTTGATTTGTCACCCCACACCTGTGACACTCTGTGATGAACAAAAGATGGCAAAGTCGTCGACAAAAAAAGAGTGTAGGACAGGATTCTTTGCAGCGAATGTTGTGATGTTTATGGCAACTGCAAATAATGTCACACTCAGGACTGAGCCCCGAGGAACACTGTTCTCTTGAAGAAGCAGATTCGAGGTGTCTCTTCCAATTCTGTAACGGAAGAAACGCTGAGCCAAAAAGGACTGTAATATCAGAGGAAGATGTCCTCTAAATCCCCAGACTGAGTTGTTTTAAAATGCCCTGACGCCAAGTAGTATCATTAGTCTTTTCGATGTCAAAGATTGTATGTATGTGGAATATGATTTTAAATATATTTTAATCACAATAATTTTATATATTTTCATTAGGTGTAGTTAGATTTATGCGTATAATTTGGCCTCTTTTGACAGCGTTTAATGAAGAAGTAAGTAAATAATTTCAATTCGTTGATTATAATTTCAAATAAAACAAAATCGTTGAGTTCTGACAAAAACTGTTCGTGTTTGTTAAAAAGTTAACAGAACGGATCAATACTTATGATTCTATCGCAGATAATAATACACAAATAAATGAATAAAATATTTCCGTATACCAATTATGCGGGCGCATAATCACCGAGGGCGACGTTTCCTTTAAAGGGCTTCTAATTCGTAACTATTGCGTGAATTCCTAGTCACCCATTATGAATTCCATCCCTCTTGCACGAAGGACCTTTGAAATGTAAATTCCCAGGCTTTCCCGGGCAAAGACTGACCGTGAATTATTGAAAACGCTGTGTTACGGTTGGGTGGTAGATGGTTATCTTCACAACTGCATCTTTGAAGTGGAAAGACAGATATGGCTAGATAATAGAAGACCTCAACACTGGAGAGGTATTTATAACATCATTCAAAAAAAATTATCCGTTAATGTTATACAAATGCCGATAATTAACGAAAATTAAAGTGGGATTCAAACAAAATGCTTGAAAATGACTTTGCGCAAAAATATCGTGCGTAATAAATTTAGATTACGTTTCTTCGTTTTCTGTATTTGTTGTTTCTTTTCAACTCTACATCAAACTTATCGTAACTCGATGGTAATGCTCTCTTCAGTCAACATTTTATAGGCGAAAAGGAATAGGTAAATGAAAGGTCAGCTGACGTCAATTCAAAAGTTATTTTATTTATACGAAAAAAGTAAAAAAATTATACACTACTAAAAGTAATGAAAATATCCATATTGCAGTGAATGACGGGGTGATTCCGTACATAATTTTATATTTTCTCTCACATGACTCGCCACGACCAACATTAATTCTGACAGTATAGATTTATAACACAAAGTTATAAAACTAGCCCCCTCACGGTTAATGAAACGTTTGATGTAAAATGTACTAACTCGCAAGCCATAAAGAGAGTTTGTAGCCCGTGGGACAGCTTTGCCCCACATGATTGAATAGCACAAAAACTTTTGAAAACTTAACTAAATTGTATTATTTAATAATTTCATGCTTATTTTTTACGTTAAAATCAGCTTAGCATGAAATTAATTTTAAGACCATAAACTAAACAGCTTAAGGTCTCATAATATGCAGTCCTCAAAAGAGTGTATTTCTTCACATTGCAATTTTCTGTTAATATATTCAGTATGACCTCGCAAAAGACGACGTGCCTATCAGATGATTTAAGAAGGGAGATATGTTTAAAACGGGCGTCGAACAATGAGAGAGAGAGAAAGCAATGGGCTAGTCTAATTTTTTGTGGTCACAATAATCTAGCCTTTGCGTAATGTTTGGTGTAATTTGGAGTCTTAGAAAAGATTAAATAATATACTTCCTTTGATTTGGCAAATGCATTGTTACTTCTCTGAATAAAAAATAACTAAAAAATTATTTTTCTCATCAGTGTGTGTATTAAAAAACAAAATATTTCTTTCTTATTTAATTTCCTCTACAGTCGTTGTTCTACGCGGAACTGCTTCAATACGCGTGTGCTTTCGGGAAAAGATCGGATCCGCCACAGAAAACTGGGTGCTACATACTCCCATGCGTTTTATAATCTCTCTTATGAACATCATATATTACAAACGCATATTTTAAAGATGTGCAGCTGTGAGTAGTTGGTATAATTCTCGTAGTCTCAGAATACATGGGGCCTTATCAATTCAAAATCTGGCACTGGACAAAATAGATCCTGAAAAATGGGAGGTAAGAAATGTGGTTCAAGTGAGGGTTACAATATTGTATGCCATGTTAATGTTGAATGTTTAATTTTTCGCAAATAAGGAAAAAAATAGACACAATATATACAGTTCTTACAATGTCATATATACTATATTTGTTAAATAGTCGTGGGGTGCATCGAAGAGATCCTTTCTCCAAGTGACTAACGCTTAATTTGCAAGTCATTCACACCCATTCATGCAGCCCTTTGTTCAAGAGGAGTTTGCATTATGCATCAGGTTCGCACATAACAGTTCAGCAGAGCAACTTTTGATCGTTTTGTAGTCAGCCATCTCTCCACCGTGAGCTTTTGATAGATCTGTAAATTCAGAATCCATTAAAATGCACGAAGCGTACACGTTGCAATATCTGTAGTGTCCCAGACTTCCTCTTTTGATGTCGCGCAATCAAAAAATTATTTCATCATGAAATATTTTTCATGTTTTTATAAATTGTTTAATGTAATTATTAACACATGATAATATGAACGTTTACTTTTACTTAGCAAGACTATTTATTTAAAATTCTCTACGTATATTGTTTACTACTTACTAGATGCGTCAGCGCAGTCAGTTGTCAGGACTTATGTAGTCAAGTAACATCCTATTATAAAGTGTTATAAATTTTTCGTGCTTCAGTCATTACAACAATTTCTGAACAAGGTCTACGCCCAACTACTAAAGTTCTGGTGCGGATGCTCTACACCAGCGCTGTCCAATATATACCAACCCGCGGGTCATTTTTTGTACACTTTTGATCGATCCCGTGCCGGCATGGGATTTGGAAAAAGGTTGGCCGACGAATTACATTAATGGGTCATTTTCTATTTCTATGTAACGTGATATTTTGACACTCATCAACAAATTTATATAATTTCATGACGTACATATTACATTATTTTTAAAAATATGCTCTGTTAACGAAAAAGAATTTTCCTATATATGTCCTTTGCTTTCTTCCTTGAATCTTACATATGTGATCGTTACGGATAAGGTAAACAGGTTATAAAAGTCGCCTTGAACAGTGAACACAGGCTCGCAATTTCTCGCTGCTTCAGTGGAGGTTCCCACTGTAATTACTTGTTGCATGCACCCCCTCGCCCTCCCAACGGTCAGGATAAGCAAGTACAATACATATATTACAAGTAAGTATGTTTAGGTAATTACTAATAAATTTAACTATACAGCAGTACTTCAAAAAATAATAAGCAATAATAATAATAATAATTAGTAAATAATAAGTCAAGAAATCTGATACATCTTGTCTTTTCCTTCATTCTTTCTTCCTCCTTTTTCAGCTTCCAAGTAACCTGAAATATATTTAAGAAAGGGCGAGAGAATCACATTCTTGTAAAATTTCCAAAAGCTTTGTTTCTCTTTTCCCCCTGACAATACTAAAGAATCTGCTCAGGAGTTGCAGTACCGTTGATCTGTTATCCCTCATAATTTCTATTGTCAGATCAATATTTCTTGTAGGTTCGCTAAAGTCCCCTTCGGAAAGTCATTCGCTTCGATTGCGTTCGGTTTTGGAGGAAAACAGTAAGATGTGAATCCATTCCTCCTCCTTTTCGCAGAGTGGACAAGTGTTATTTTCCAACCCCCCACCCCATCTAAACCATGCATACCCTGCTCTATCTGATTTATTTAACCAATCAATATAAGGTTTTCGTACCCATTTCCCGGCGATCACTGTTTGTAATATAAGAGAACGCTTCTCTAATCTGGTGAGTACTGATTTCATTTTAACTAGTCTCCGAAGTTATATTTTGATGCTTTCTAAAATATTTGCATAATTTTGCAAATTCATATTCATATAGATTGCAGTATTCATTTACGTCATCGTTCCAGAAGTCTCCAAGTCCTAATTTATTTAAAAAATTTACTTTTTACGCACTATCCGACATCTTTATTGTTTTCGTAACATTCTAGAGCAATTTCATTCTTCATACCACTTTCGATGAAAAGCCAATATTTCAGCGATTTTAATTTTAAGATACCATTTAGTGAATATTCTCCGAATTCTCACAGAATCCCGCTATTAGCTGTGCTTGTAGAAACTCCTAGAATGTGTTTCAGATAACCGATACGGAGGGAGATAGAAAGAGAATTATCACCTATTCACCATAATTCTATTTCGTATGCTATAATTCCCTATAATTCTGCTTTGCTGTTTCAGCTTTGGTTGGCTAGCCTGCTCCTGGCGTTAGCTACCGTTGTGAATAAGCTCTCTGTATTATTCAGTTTAATCTTCCCAATTATTTCATTTTTCTCGAGTTTTTGTGATTAATTTGTTGTAATTAGTTCCTACCTTTATTGTAGAG
Organism: Laupala kohalensis; assembly: GCA_002313205.1. Taxonomy (NCBI): domain Eukaryota; kingdom Metazoa; phylum Arthropoda; class Insecta; order Orthoptera; family Trigonidiidae; genus Laupala; species Laupala kohalensis. Next base: position 985,300 of record NNCF01126132.1, read on the forward strand.
TAAAATTTGTTTGTTTTGTGTGTGTTAAATGGAAAAAAACATTAAAAAATTTCCTAAGGTTTATAAAACCTAACAGACCTAACATACATCGTATTGTTTTCATTCAAGAGCTTCTCAAATGTGTGATAAAGTTTACGTAAGTACAAACGGAATCATTAATTTAGTTTCTTTGTGCATCAAGAGTAAACATTAGGGCGCATTTAAATTTTCTCGTGCACATTCTATTACATAATAATTAAACTTTCAAAGAAAGCCTGCCGTATCATTGCACAATGTTTTCGTCGTCATAATTTCATAGAATTATTATATCATTTTACAATTAATTTCACCTTAATTTTTTCGTATTTACTTACATTTTAACATAATATAGAGTAGTTATTGTCGAATTAAATAACCTCGTTGTCGTCCTAAATAATTATTTCAATCATTTTTTCGTCGATTTGTTTGTATATTTAGTTTTTAATTAATATCTCATTTGTAACTTCCGTAGTAGTAAGTATAATATTACATTAATATTCTTCGTCCAGTGTTAATTCTCAGTTTTCGTGTATAGTCATTTGCTTTTGTCGTTAAGTTGCTAACTATCTCACAACAATGGACACTATCGCATTCCTCAACTCATTCAAAGCTGATTTTTAGAAGGCGTACAATGGCTTGACACACGGATCAGTACGCTGGAAGAGGTCAATAAGAACACGAACGGCGGTTGGACTACAGTCAGGAATTCTCGCCGTCCTTCCCACTGCTATCACCTGGTTAGACCAACGTCACATGCACCACCTCAACTCTTCACTCAGAATAGGTTCAGTGTGTTAGATGACTTGTCCCAGTTTCCTCCCTTACCAACTCGTTTCATTCCCACTCGTCCAGTACCCAAACCTGTTCACAAATCACACAATGGTAAGCACAGCCGCCCAAAACAACGTAAAGTAGTGCTAACCAGAGATGAAGCCAACACTTCCTCGCAGAAATCAAACGTGCTCATATTAGCTGATTCGCACGGTCGTCATATGTCCTCCGTATTGCGTGGATTGCTTCCTAGCCCGTTCTCAATCTCAGGTTTCCTTAAGCCAAACGCTCGTTGGCAAAAGTTATTCGAGAGCTGTACACCCACACTAAAAAAACTCACAGAGCGGGCCACAGTAATCATCATAGGTAGGCAGAACGATATTAATGTGTGTAGACATTTCAACGCGTCTGAACATCTACAAAAACTAAAAAAGGCCTCTCAGCACAAAAAATATACTACTCTCTAGCCTGCCTCCACGCTTCAACGTTCCACAAATAAACCACGAAATTAACCTGGCAAACATCTCCCTAAAACATCACTTGGCAGACACAAAAATCACATTTTTTTATTTGCAACCACACCTGACAGCCAAGGACTTTACCCACCATGGTTTACATCTGAGACCGTCTGGAAAAAAATCTTCGGTTCTCTCCTAGCTCACACCTGACCTCACATCATCAACCTGCCCCTTTACCCACTCCTACACTTCCTCCTGTTCCTACCTCATCTCCTCCTCCTCCACCTCCCTCTGCTCTTACCTCATCACCACTTCCTCCTCCAGGAGTACGATGTGGTGCTCGAAGGTGACAATCGTGTTCAGGTGCAGTGTGAGGACTTGATCCGGAACTAGAAGCTGTACCAAATTCAAATTCCGCTCCACAATCTAACGCCGATTCCATTTCTCGTGAATCACAAACTCTATGCGAAAAAAATCATCATAATGTCCAATCCATTTCAAACAAATTGACAGACTAAAATTCTGGAACAAGAAAATCTATTCGATTTGCTGTGCAGAACATTGACTTTCAACTAAGATCATCAATGATACTGCTTTTTCTAATTATTATTTAGAAAGTTCTTACTGTCGGTAAAATTTTAAAGCAAAAAATCGCCACGGAGATATATATATATCTACTTTCGTAATGATATTTTTTTTCTGTTCCACTGCCAGGCTACGAGAACTTCTGCGTAGATCGCGTGTTCGAAAATTCTGCAGTTAATCTGACCTATACCGGTATTATTGTTTTGGGTATTTATAGACCTCCTCAATCAGATCTTGACAAATTTTTTCGAAACTTCGAAATTGTTTTAAAACATATAACACTAAATCTACGAAATCTGTCGTTATATGTGGCGATTTCAACACCGATTTCCTGAGTACATCCGACTGTGCACGTTCACCAATTAATCGATTCAAGAATCTTATCGACTTCTTCAACCTAATGACTACGATAAACCACCCCACTCGCCTCTCCAGTTCATCTCAAACATTGCTAGATCAAATTATCGTCAACAATTTCTCTGAAGTGTTTATCGCCGACTGCAATGATCACAATGCTCAAGTATTGACTATGAAAGATAAACTAAAACCACCTAAAATCCTTTACAAGATTTCAAAAGAGTATAATGTCACAAATCTATCCATATTTATAAAATAATTTGCATGAAGAAACATGGAAAGATGTTTACCATTGCCAAAACACCGACGACAAATTCAATGTATTTATCTCAATATTCCTAAAACATTACAACTCTAGCTTTCCCATAAAACGCAAGTTAATTAAAACAAATAAATACAATAGATGGATCACCCAAGGAAAAATAATTTTTTCAAAAAGAAAACGCCTTTTATATTATCTTTCAAAACTTTATAAGCAACCATTGGATTTCTGTGATTATTTTCGTAAATATAAGACTACTCTTCGAAAAGTAGACTATGCAGCTAAATTTATGGAAAACGACAGGCAGGTATTAAAATCGAACAACCGGACGAATCCATCGAAAAACCAAACGAAATCCTTGTTGAATATTGTTAAAAATTACAGGTCAATTTCTGAAAATCGTGAAGAAAATATTTCTCTACTAATCGATATCAAAATTGTATCAAATCATCACGACATCGCAAATTTGTTTAATTCTTTATTCTCAAAGTTGTTAAAATAACGAACTCAATATATTCAAATTAATGTCCTCCAATAATATCTACCCACGTACCAAATTCTATATTCACTTCTGAAACTAACGCCAGTGAAGTCATGAGAATCATCAGCTCATTAAAAAACAAATGTTCAACAGACATAAGATGATATACCCGAGTGTATTGTTAAATTTTCATCCCACGTTATATTAAATCCACTCATAATTATTTCTAAGAGTTCTATATCGCGTGTTTCATAACATATTTAAGAGAGCTAAATTGAAACCTTTACACAAGATAGGAAACAAATTTAATATTGGAAATTACCGACCAATATCTCTATTACCCACTTTCTCAAAAATCTTAGAAAAATTATTCTATAAGCGTCTTCTAGATTTTTTATCAAAAAATAACATTCTCTCTAACGATCTATACGGTTTTATGAAATTCTTTTCCACTACAAGCGCCATATTTTCTTTCTTAAACGATGTAACCACATCTCTTGACCGTGGAGAAAATCCTCAGGGTGTTTTTCTTGATTTATCCAAAGCATTCGATGTCATCGTTCACCAAATTCTACTTTTCAAATTGCATTCTTTAGGCATTCATGGCTACATCAATGACTAACTTCGTATTTAAAAGATAGATATCAAGAGATTACAATATACTTTACAAAAATAGAGTACTTTAGCGTTGGCTTTCACAATAGTATCACAAAATATTTACCCCAGGTTTAAAAGATAGACATCAACAGGTCAAAATATCCTATACTAAAAATAAAATACTTCAGCGTTGTCTTTCAGAAACAAAGAAACGTACTTGCGGAGTACCCCAAGGTTCAATTCTCGGCCCTATATTCTTTTTATTGTATGTGAACGACAGGTCATCATCCACATCAGATTGCAAAATGGTTCTTTTTGCTGATGACACTAATTTACTATGTAAACACGCCAACGCCCGATACGTTTTGTCTAACCTTTCGACTTGGTTCCATGCAAATCGTCTCATTGTAAATACTGACAAAACTGTGTCTATGTCATTTCACAATAGTATCACAAAATCTTTACTCCAGGTTTCTCTTTCTTTAAACGGAACACAATTAAAAACTGTTACGAATACAAAATTCTTAGGTCTCCATATTCAA
>NNCF01126132.1:989381-1010650 GCA_002313205.1 Laupala kohalensis
GAATTGTCATGTTGACAATCTTATTCCCAATTAAGTAAATTGTGTTACGCATTCCGAATCTTAGTTAACGTAGTTATTTCCCGTTGCGTATAATTTGCAAACGTTTACTCCTATTTACGTTACGGCATTACCTTCTGAGGCAATTCCGGTCAAAGCATTCAAACTTTCAGAATTCAGAAGAGGATAGTTTGGATAATTTGTAAATCTCACCCCCGAAACTCTTGTAAACCATTATTCATGGAATGAAATATCTTAACACTTCTCTGCATTTATATTTATGAAACGGTCGTGTTTGTTAAGACCGAATTACTAAAGTGCCACCCTTGCTTCATACGATACATTCTCGTTCAAGAACTCAATACTCGCAATAGTAATAATATTCATCGCTCTAGAGTGTCAACCACTCTTCGCCAAAAAGGTCCATATCATTCGGGAATCGTTCTATATAGTTCCCTGTCCAAATATATAAAAGAAATTATGAAATTGAATCTCTTCAAATCAGCGGTTAAAAACTACCTCCAGCACCAGTGTTTCTACTATGTAAAAGAATTTATCGATTTTAATATTATCCGTCTTGTACTTTATCACCCCATTGCTGTAGTACTTTTTAAATAACATAACAATTTCAAAAACTGTTTTCTTGCATTATTGTGTTGTGTCTGATGATTCACGTTAATTAAGTTTTATGTGTATTCAACTTTGGCACGGTTGTGTACATATTGGTCCGGGTCTTTCTCCGGTTTTCCTTCGGGTAGAGGCGGATTTCTTATACAGGTTCTCTAGGCTTCGTCTAGGTGCGTGTTTATATTAACAATAAATATTGAATTTAGTGTTATTTTAATTCTTATGATTTTTAAACACTATACTCAGAATAATCTATAGTTGGATAATAATTTGTAATTTTAAACAAATGTTTTGTGTTAAATTACAAACACATTGACATTCTATTAGTATTATAACTCGCAACTAACTTTTTTTCTTATCTAGGAATTTTTGCTGAAATTTTTGAATCCGCCTCTGCCTTAGGTCCCTTGATCGGTATTGATGGGATGGCCCCTTGCTTACTTTCGGTGAGTAATTTGTTTATTGTCCTCCACGTGGTCATACGCAATTTGTACTGCTTTTTTGAGAATAAATTTATATTTATTTGCTATAATGGGTACTAATACTGAATTACACATTTTATCCGATAGCTTGCGGCAAATTCAGGGACTCTAATTAAACATTTTTTAAATTTCATTGAGCGCAAACATACCTTTTCTTTTAGCTCTTACTTTGTGTCTACTCCAACCCAGATTCATAGACAGATGTAAAGTATGTAAACTCTTTAACAATATCGATGGTGATACTATTGAATACCAATTTTTCTTCTTTGCTTAATACCCACCGGTTTTTTAATATCATATTTTTTGTCTTTTTAACATTTAATTTTTCTATCGGTGCAAAACTTGAGTGGGACATCTAACTCTCTTTTGAAGTTTCACTACAGATTTAGAAAACAAGACTAAGCCATCCGCAAATAATAATGGCGATATGGACCTTCCCGAGTATGTCACAATAGGGTCCTCCGTCTGCGCAATATTCAAATAGTCAATAAATCATCTACGAACAGGATAAAAAGGAGAGGAGAGAGGACGCATCCTTGTTTCACACCAATGTTGACGGGGAAAGTCTTTGTTGTAGAATGCCGGTCGATTTTAACACATGCACTGTCTCCATGATAAATTTCCCTTAGCATTTTAATGAATTTTTGTGGGATTTCTTTTTAGCTAGGATTTGCCAAAGAAGTGCTCTATCTACTGTATCGAAAGTTTTCTCGATATCTATAAATGCACAATAGTTTCTTTTTGATGATGTGGAAGTTTTCACTAGATATTTTATTATAAATATGTTATGTACTGTGTTGTAATTATTTCGAAAGCCCGCTTGAAATGGTGATAATATTTTATATAATCCAACCCATTTTTTGAGACGGTTATACAACATTGAACAAAAAACTCTACTTATCACGCTGAGGAGAGATATTTCTCTATAATTATTTGGGACGTTCGTGTTGCCTTTATTCTTATATATCGGTTGGATTACCGCTTTTCTCCATGGTTCAGGTTAAGTAGGTGTATCCAACATATAGTTGTACATACGTTTTAAAAGTGGATTTAACGATGTTTAAAGAACTTTATGCATTCTGGTGACAGGCGATCTATACCGAGAGCTTTACCACACTTCAAGTGACATAGCTTGTTCAAGGTCTCCAACTACTATCTGCTTGTCTAGTTCAGATATTGTATCTACTAGTGAAACGCGTTCGGATGATGAGAGTGTTATTTTATTCGTTGACTAAAGATTATTCGTTGACTGCCTCTAAATTATTCGTTGACTGGTGTTCACAACTTAGTTTACGAATGACTGTCCATGCGTCTGCGGAATTTCTAGATGTTATTATGTCACGTATGCGCTTTCCTTCCCGTACCTGCCTCACACTTTTGGCATTTCGTAGTGTCTCCTTGTAGGATTTCCTTAATTTTAAGTACGCACTGCGGTGCACTTCCCCTCCCAAAAGCTGATATTTCCGTAGGGTCCATCGTTCGTTTCTTCCCTTCTCTACATTCCCTGGTAAACCAAATGTTATCTTTGCTTTTTGTTTTATTGTGCGGGAATACTTGCATGTCTCTACCAGCGGATGTTAAGCTATGTTCTAAACAAAGACCCGCGTTGTTTAAATCTCCCAAAAGTATTTTTTTTCTGAACAACGGTGCGCAATTTTCCGAGATTTCTTTCAAAGTTTTCAACGAATTTAATTTCCTTATCTTCAGTCCATTTAATGGGAGGGAGTGCTATGGTTATTTCCTTGCGCGACTGCCTCGTGACCACTGTCTTCAATCGGATTTGAAGACATAATGCCATGTAATGCGAGACTATCGTAGGTTCCACCCAAACATCGTGTAGCAGATGCAGAATAATTTTTTTATGTTAGGGCATAATCTATAAAACTTTCTACGTTTTTATTGATAAATGTTATATTACCTTCCCGTTCTGATCCGAATGTTCCATTTATTATTTAAAGATTATGCCTGCAACAGAACCTTAATAATAATTTTTCTTCGATGTTGCATATTTTACCTTTGCTGTTTCGAGATGGACTGTCCGAGATTCAAGTATTATCATCATTGATTGGTATATAGATTGACTCTTCAGCGATACGGGCATTGTAGTCCCCCATGATAATGAACCCTGCTGTCGGATATTTAGTTGAAAGATAATTTATTATTGAGTCTAATTCATCGAAAAAATGTTCATTGTAGTATTTGGATTTCCGTGATTGCCTATAGATAACTAACAGAATGATGTCTAAGATATTGAAACTTGGCATTTCTCACAGCGATTGCGCCTTCCAATTCAACATTTATTTCTCGAAAACTATGCATTTTACTATTTTAGCACGCTATGGGAACGCCGCCAGGATGACGACCGTGCTTTCCGTTCCTTCGTTGTGTCTTTGTTAAAGAGGAGTACCCAACTATTTCTAAAGTTTGTCCTGTTTTCACCCAAGTCTCCGCAAGCCCCAAAAACGAAAACGTTTCCAGAAATCTCAGAAAATGCCCCTGAACGAGCTTGCTAGATAACCCTTCAATTTTGAGGAAGCCAATTCTGATTGCTTCATGCTGTATCTCCTACTGATGAATCTTACCCGTTCTTTTCCTCGTCGCTCCCGTTGCACTACTTTGCTGTATTTGTAGTGGAGTGGCTGCGTAAGCATCGGGCTGGATGAAATCGGGCTGGGTTGTGGAGATGTTCCTCTGTGCGGGCTCAACAGCGCGCGCTTCTCCGCTGGCGATGCAAACGCTGGGGGTGGTGATGGCGGCGCTGGGGGTGAGGGGGCTGCTCCCCCAGAGGCGACGGCAGTACCGCTGCTCGGGTGCGTCACTGCAACTGTAGGAGGGGTGGCGATTTTGACATCGGCTTTGGGAGACGCTGATCTCCGCAAAATTACGTTGGTGTGAGCAGGAGCGGCGGCAGCAGCGACGGCGGCGGTCGTTCCTTTCTACCCGGTGGCGGCGGTGACGGTGGCAAGCGTCCCGTCAACGTTGCTGCCTTGTGTTCTGGTGTTTCCTTGAGTACGGGGTGCGTCAGATGACCGATTACGGCTATTGCCAGATTGCAGGTCCCCTAGAGAGTAGCGTCGCCAGTCGACCACCAGCTTGTTGAAACGAAGCAACGCCCTATGCCCTCTCTCTCTCTCTGGCATCCAGCAAATAATGATACAATTTATTTCTCGTATACCTTCTCGCGTATTGCAGAGAAGTCCTCCGCGATACGCGTATGACCACCGCGCAGGTGCATAGAGGCCGCTCTTAGCATTTCCTCTCGCTTTTTGGAAGATGAGAACTTTACAACGATGGGGCGACGTCCTCTCCTGCTTCCTGTCCGGTGGGCACGCTCGATGTTGTTGTGGGTGAGTTCCACGCCTATTCGGCTCGCAACATCCCTCACCAATCTCTCCAAGTCCTCCCATGTCTCACCCCGAAGTTCCTCCAGCCCGAGCACCATGAGATTGTTCCGTCGAAACTGGTTCTCGAAGTAGTCCACCTTTCGAGCTAGAAAACTGTTTTCCGTCTCTAGGGCTGATACCCGCGATTTTAGACTCCCTAACCTCTACTGAAAATTTTTCATCTCCCGCAGGTGCTCAGGGATCCCAGCCACTCTCTTCGGAGTGTCCCTGACAACAGAGCGGAGGTCTGCCACGGTGGAGTCATTGGTCCCCTGACCTGGATTTAATTATACTCCTCGTACAACTAACAAAACACATATCGATGTAAAAGATAAAATAGTGAGGATGTTTGTCTCACAAGTAGTCTCACCCGGGCCCAGGGACCCCTTACCCAGCGTGTGATCGTTGGCCCCTTACCCAGCGGTCTTTGGCCGCACGCCACTGCTCGATGCAAATCATCTTCTTGTTTTAAAAAATGTCTTGACAAAACATTCTTGAAATTTAAGAAATAAAACGATGCACTCTACTCCTGCACTGTGCGCACTTCGAAACCGAGAACTTTCAACGTAGAGTCCACTCCAAACGGGAGTTCCTTCCGAGCACGTCCGCTCTCCTCCGAGGTCAGCAGGCCTCCGAGGTCAGCAAGGAATAACGTACTTTCTCGGAAGTGCTGGGGAATGGAAGCGCTCAAATGACACGTTCTCGATTAGAGAACGGTCGGTCGGAATGCGATATTCGCAGGGTTGAGAATCCTAAGGACTGTCTCAACTGAGCGACTAGGCATCAGGAGCCAGCCGTTGGATTGATACCGATTAGACGTTGACGACGCCGTACTGAGCAGATCCGCGAGCAAGTTAAGCGATCAATGATCAGTTGTGCCATCACAAGACACTCGCTTCCGGGGAAGGGCTTTCGGGGCCTTGTGTGTATGAAGCTCGCACGTTAACCCCAGGACCGTCAGACCCTGATATAGGTATAAACCTCCGCTACGGTTCGCACAACCTTCTACTGAACAACACCCAAGAAACTGTGCAACAAACGGAGAAGCAGATATCGATTTATTTTTGTGAATTTTACAAGATAAAACGAACGTATTTGTTATGCAAAGAAGTCATGTTCAGTTCAAACAATGTTATATACTTAGAACACTATTATATTTGCTTTAATAAAACTATGTTCATTCTAAATACGAATTAAACAAAGTTTAAAAGACGTCGGAATTCTTTTTTCAATGAATCTAACTGTAAATAGTACTAGTGATAACCCGTCGTGATTTTCTTCGTATTACTTGGGAGTTGTCCAATTTTTACTTCGTCTTAATAACACTAACTTTTGACGAATCGTAAATAATGTGTTTATTTTCGTTACTCAAGTGAATTTGAACGACGAATCTGTTTTATTTTTGTTTGTTTTAGAAAACCAAAAACTTAGAAGACATTCAGTATTCCCAAGTCCTTACGTGTTCAGCTATTTTCACATTTATTATTGTGAGCATTGCAGTGACAGCATAGCATTCATAAAGACCGTAGCCAGGAAGCTCGCATAACCGGTTCTCTCAACAGTTTACAACACGAGTGTCCGGCTTGGACGTAGTGAAAGCAAACAGCGTAAGATGCATGGTGCGGCGGGGCGGGGGACAGGTTCCTTGCTCGCATGCCATGCCAAAGTCTCAGTGGAGGAGTGATTTACTCTTTGTTTTCATCGCGCAGACCACTTCTTTTATGTAGATCTTGTTCCAAGACAGTTACTGCCGATTTTCATCTACGCGTTCGGTTAAGTGACTTTTTCATAGAGCGTTTCACTGGTGGTCAATGTTGTTCGGTAGTCGGTGAGAGATTAGTGAACCCGTTGGTTCAGAAAAGAAAGTGAATATTTAATACAGTATGGTCTTTACTTACGTTGCTAATAATGTAACTGAATTTAAAATAATAAATGGGGGATTGTAATTCACAAAGAAGCTTGGTATCAATTTATCTCTTGATGTTTTGCAACAATAACTAGTATAGAAACGTTTCAGAAGATCTTATTTCCTCTCTCTTTCTTAATTTTGATATTACAAGAATTAATTTTGTGTTAATCACTATTATTGACCATATTTGTTAAATAACTGAGCCAGTATAAATAGACTGCTGCATTCTCCAGTTTTTGTGTAGAAGATGTTGTGGTGGCTAACTCATTATATCTTGTGAGAAGGTGCAAACATGAATATGAGAGAATCCTTCGTGATTAGATGTCCAATTCATTCAGTGACAAATATTAGTTGTGGAACGCTGGTGGCGACGGTGGAGGTCTGCGTTCGATTCCTGGCGTCCGTTGGGTGTCATAAACATGTCCGTTGGCGGCCTTCGAGTCGTAAGAGAGAGATTGTTCGGAAGAGTTGTGGAATCGCTAAACGTAAACCCCGGGGGCTGTAGTCAGGGACAAGAAACGGGAGTCTCACTGGCAGCCCCGAGTTTGAGGCCCTCCAGGTGAGAAGACGATGGAGGTTTGGCGAATTGTTACGTGCCACAGGGATTTCCCTTGAGCTGCCGCGCAGCGCCTTCTTAAACCCCTTTTTGGTCGAATCAGCGCATGCCTCCGTCCACCATCGCCTGTCTGTATGTAAGTCAAAACTCGCCAGGCTGCTTGTTTGACGACAAATACACCTTTTGAATTTTTAAACCTGAAAAAAAATCATGAGAAGTACTTTTGCTTTTAAAAAATACATCGTAAACCACGTTGAAATATATATATATATATATATATATATATATATATATATATATATATATATNTCACCTCACTTTAAGTCAAGAGACCTTCATCACATAATATAGTACTAACGCAAAATGGATATGGCTTGGGAATAGAATGAGTCATTTGTTAATTTCTTACGTCCGTTCACTTGGATTATAGACAATTTCATGTTCAATTGCAAGTCGTTATTAATTTTTACTGATACATGGGAATTTTACGGAGTACCTCTATAATATAAAGAGAGTGGAAGATACAACATGCGTGTCTAGGATGGAGGATGAGAACTGGGAACGCATATTATGAGTGTGCGAGTTTTACAATGAGGAAACAAAAGATCTAATAATAGGAATGAGGAGAACAGGAGTAAGAAAAATTATGAGTAAATAGAACCTGATAAGCTCAGGAATAAAATTTAAGATCTTTGAAGAGTGTGTCGGACGGATGTGTATCGTGATAAGGTAAACAACGGAGGAGACTGATGAAGATAGACTATATCCTCCTCCCAAGGAGAAAACGGGGACGGGGGACGGGCATGGCGCACCGTGGTTAGACGAAGAGGTGTCGTCCAGGAAAAAGACATAAAATAAAAAGTAAACTAAATGATCGTATGACCGCAACTGACTAAGATAGTTTCAAATATATTAGATAATTACCTAGGTGACATGTGCCTCGTGGTCAAAGATATTTGGAGAGTACCCCTAATAAGTCAAAAAGGGCATTGACAGTTGCCCCCAGCCACTTTCCGACGGGCAGCGGCCAACTTTGTGTGGTCACAGTATATTGACAGATGCAGAACATACACAAGGTGCAAACAAAGTTTATTTCACAAAAAATGTAAATCTTACATTTTAGACTAATAAATTTAGCAAAATTGAACAATAGTTTAAAAAATGTTATGAATTTAACCTTGTTTTAATGAAAGGGGACGTTGAAACCCGATATATTTCGTGACTGGAGCAACAATTTACTCGCAGTACATGTACGAAACTTAAATTCTCTTTAAAAAAATTTTTAATAAAACTATATAGTTACATCTTAAGCTTGCACGAACAAATAATTCATTTAGTGATCGCGAAGCGCAACAGTCGAATCCCGAGTTACCAGGGAGTTTTTGCATAGCGTACCTGCGAGCTATCGTTTACGCTATCCACTTGAAAGTTACTTCTGCGCATGCATAGAAGTTAGAGGTACACCAACTGTTCTAGCATAGTACGTTTCTACGCCTCTGTTTGCGTATGATGTTAGTGGTACGCTAGTGAGAGAGATCATGGCGGATTCTGTTCTGAATTTGAGGTTATGTTGATATCTGAGAGAGTATTAGCGAGATTTGTTATTTGTGTATGCCGTATGAATACGTTCTGGTGTATTCCCAGTACAGTTTAATTGTGTACGTTTGCGTAGAAGTGGTTTGTTCGGGTTTACAATTTTTATTATGATTTGATAAAAAGGTACGCTGTATAGATTGCATCATGTACGTTACGCGGTTAGTGCCATCAACCTAACGTATACGTTAGGAAGCGTGTACGTTGTGCGAAAACTATTTTCCGAACTCACTGCTGAGAAACACGGGAGAAATGTGTAAATCAGCACTCATCTGATCTATTGGGTGAGGAAGATATTCGCAGCAAATTTACATTCACAGTCCTCAAATTGCCTTCATGACAATGAATATCGTAATGTTGTTTAAACAATAAATAATACGTAGTCTGAATCCAAATTCAACCACTAATTAAGGCGCAACACAACAGAGCGCCTGATGAGATCTCTCTCGTTACTCCCTTCTCGTGGACGTAGGGCACCGGGGGACAAACGCATCGAGTGCTGCCTGCCAATGGTCAAGATTATTCAAATTCCTTAAGGGACCTGCGTCCCGTGTTGGTTGAAGTTGCTTGTTGCGCCACGGCTTCGACCCTCCGTCCGATGATTAAGCCTGAATATTGTATGAGTGTAGGGACAGGGACTTAAGGGCGGACAGCTGTTGATGTGAGGGGAGGAGAAATGATTGTTGAAGAGATGAAGATATTGAGTGAAAGGGGACAGAAAATGATCATGAAAGTAAAATATACGAACTTGTGTCAATTTTGAATGGTACTTTTTGTGTAATCACAGAAAAATCGTGTGCAACAATATTGTAACTTATATCACCAAGGGTTCTGAGTACGTTCATTAGTTTTGTTAGTTTTTTCACACAGTCGAATTTATTAGTTTCCCAACCCTATCTTTGCCCCGTGAAGTCGAATTAAGTTTTTTTCTGATTCAAAACTAAGACGATGACGTTTGAAATTACGTTACCCTAGTCGATAACAGATTTCAGGAATTCGCCGACACTTGGGAGGATGCAGACGGTTAAAAGAGTAGGGACAGCAGTGAACTATGTTGAATTCAAATTCTGGTTAAAGTCCACTTATGTTTACAGTCTACACTCATGTGATGCTAACCAAATCACAGTCCCCTGTGAACAAAAGGTGACTCCATCCAGTGACAGTACAATTGCCAATGCTTTATGTTCTGCTAACTGAAGTGGGAAAGGTAACAATCAAAAAAATATTGACAAGTACAACAACTAGGCACGCTCCTAGTAGTCTCGACATACAAGATGGTATTAAAAGATGCGGTTTTTGTTATTGATAGGATACCACCTATTGATCTGACAAGAAAATAATGAATAGAGATAACTGACAAAATAAAAATATCAAGTCCAATACGTACGATAAACAGGTATGAAAGAAATGAATCATTACAGAGATACAAGAGAAATGAAATCTCGTTAAGTCTAATGGACACAAACTAATTATCGATTTGAATCCCAGGTTAAATAGGAATCATGAGAGAGGTTAGATGCTATCTGAGAAATATTTCAACTAGTCATAGCCTTTGCAATTAATATTTACATAGAATGGGGAAACAACGCAAGTTAATTGCCCTGTACAAAATGTAGAAAGGTGGAGACTCAAGTAGCAATTAAACTTAATACTGAGGTGAGAATATGGTGACAAGAATAATTCAATTTAAATGAAAAGGGTTCAAAATTTTACAAAAGAGAACATGAAACATTAAGAGTAAAGGAGGAAGAAATAGGTAGAAAGTAACTATCACTATCAAGGTGATATAATGATCACGAAACCCTCAGTCCTAGTTTTGAGAATGTAGTTCAATCAGTGGGTACAAAAGAAACATAATTTACCTTGAGGTCGAAACCCGTCCCACGGTGTCGAGGGGACCGAAGGATGATATCCCTCGGTTAATGTGTCACAATGAATGATAAATAAGCTGGAAACATCCAAAGAGACCAAAAAGCGTGTTTCTCGTTTTTGAGTTTAGACAAAAACGATCCAGTAGATAAATTGTGACGAATTAAAAAACTACATTTCGATACATCAAACGTTGCATATTGATAATCGGATATTGTAAAAAAGTATCCATAATTTCACAAATTTCCTTTTTTTTGTATATTGCATAATTATTGCAATAATACGTATTTCTATTATTTTTTTCATGCCTTAACCGAAGGAAATCATCTTTTCCCCCTCTTCCCCACGGGGCAGGTTTTGTCATAAGATAATAAACGCATAAAATACGTGGTTACCTCATTCACCGACGGGAATAATGGAAAAAATGTGAGAAATGGAAGTCCCATGGAGTAATTTAGAATACAATAGACACACCACCCCGATGAAGTGCGCAAGCGGTACTGGATTGTGTTCCTTCAGTGTCACTTGAACGTAACGCTCTGTTCCTGCACTCAATAGTAGAATATACCCTCCGTGAACCGCGCGGTTTCTAGAAATTTTGTAGAAACAGTTTGTAGAAAGCAAGTTATATATTCAACAAAACCCCAAGGTACTACCAAACATTTTTCAAGTTTACAAATCAAGACCTAACGTTCATACCGTACTTTTCAGAGAGTCAAAGTAGCTGGAGTGTTAATGCAGGTCACACATGACAAGGGTCATGTAAATCGCATTTGACAAGGTTAAGTTAACAGCAATATCCTAAGAATGTTTCACATCAGTTCATGTATATAATAACATGTCTTAGGTTTTCATATATTTAATTTACAGAATAATGTGCGAGAGTAAATTTTAACAATTTTTTTGCGTCTCATAAAATAAAGTTATTGGGAAGATATGGTATATTATTTAGTTCATTCATTTAGCTTCACGATTAGTAAGCAATATGGAACTAAAACGTTTCATTAGATGACGAGAATAATTAATTTTAAAATTGAAAAGATCGAATGACATATGAAGTATGAAGTCAAAAATTCATATAATAAAGAAACAAATACTTGTCGACGATTATTGTTTTTACAAAATCCTTTCCACTGGTTTCGAATTAATTTATAAGCTGGTAGTAATATCTTCATTGAGTTCCAAACGTTTACCCAAGCAGTTTATTAAACTTCACATTCTCGTTGTGATTGACTCAACATGTGTAATCCATTCATAGTTTTCTTCGATAAATAGTGTCAATAAATGTTACGCAAGAAAACCTGCGTTTCTTCAATATCAAGGTAGCACAAACATATTATTTTTAATTTTTCGACGTGACGTAATCTGGACAGCTTAAATCTCATAATTTTTTAAATTATAACCAAAATGTATTACGGATTTTCAATGCAAAGATAGCGTATCTTAACAAATCTTGTATGCAGAACGATAGAAGACCGAAATCACTCAGTGAGAACACTACCCTATAAATCACACATTTCTTTTCTTTGTTCCTTTATTTGCATTCCGTCAAGACACACAAGCGGACATCCAGTTACGAATTGACGAATGCATATTTTACTCCATAAATGAACATGGAGATCTATATACTCAATGAATTCGGAAGATAAAAGAGGGAGACCATTCGTTCTTTATCATCAGTCACTCGACAAAAGCGAACAGTTGCTCCACATGGTCGAGGCGTCACAACGAAGAACAGCGGAGTAATTCACTCGTAGCGCAAAATGCTGGAATGTTGACTCGCGTAGGGATAACGCCACGTTTCACGAAGGAAAAGTACGTACGACTGGCGCTCACAGATAGAATGGACCGGAAATTTTGTTTGTTCGCTTTTTCCCATCTCTCTCCGTCTCTACTCCCTATTCCATGCAAAGGTCTGATTTCTTTTTCTCTCAGTTCGTAGCGCCCGAATCGAGTAATAAGGTACTAGGATTGAATTCGGAGAAAAAAGGGACTGATCAGTTTGGAGTGAATTCTCATTTCGATGTCTTTTAAATAATAGATGGAACCTCGCTCTAAATACTAAACAGTTAACTTTCACAAAGCTGGAAGTGTAGTTTGTGTTATTCTTTTCGCTATTTTCTTGTTAAATAATATTAACTGAATGTACGTCATAAATTCTCCAAAAAGTAAGTTGATTACCATTATTTCCGATACTTCGTTGGGGTATAGAAATCCTTGAAAATCCCCATCACCATAATGGTGTGAAACAGAGTGAGGGTATATATTCTCCTGGTATTTTGAGTTGAATTCCTCCAGATCATCATTTGCATAACATAATTATTTTTTCGAAATCATCTCTTTTCATGGAAATTTCGACTGTCCGGGATAAAAGTCTTATTGACTTAACTTAAGAGAAATTTCAATATGCACTTTTCACAAGGCTTAAGTTGTATCAATGCTTATTATGCAAAGTAAATGTTTTGAGAACTGATGAATCTGTTCTTTAATAAGCATGAGTCTGTTTAATTTCATTTAATTCAATAGGTATTTAAAACCAATTACTTCAATTTTGTAGTTCCCAATGAATTCCCAATTTGTAAAACCAAATGAATTTCTATAAATATCTAACTCGTCCATATTAATATATCGGGCAGTAAATATAAACCTGCTAACAAACACTATATATTTGTTAGAAAGGACTGTATTCGATGTATGAAGAATACCTCTTCTCTATGCGTTTCGTGGTGTACTTGTCAATAATGCAATATACGAGAGAGAGAAATTGTAAAATGAGGTAACAAACCATAAAAATAATATTTAAAATTCAAAATCACCTCCGATGTCACTTAAGAAAACATTTCAATAGAAAGACTAAAACTGTAAATTGTTACTAGGCAACTTCACATCTGAAATGACAAGTGAAGTTAACTCGTGCATTTGCCGTGTTGTATAACAGGTTTTGTTCGACTATATAGAACGAAAATACAGATTGAAACGTTATTACAATCTGGTAACCTTTAAATACCATTAAATTTCAGAGTATTCACACTGAACTCTGGCGAGAAAAGTACCGTACTACAATTGTCATAAGCATTAATTTCTATCATATATACATCAAGTCACTTGTTATTCAGTTTTTCAATGTACGACTTCTGCGAGATTTTACCGAATGGGAGTGACAAAATTCTCCAATTAATCAAAATACACCCCTCGCATTTACAGGTTTATGAAATGAAGGTATCTCAAAAGTACACGGAAAATTTGAGGCGAAATAAAATTTTATTATTTCTTAAGTGATGGTAAACTAAAGCTAAGAATATTTTAGGCCACCTGGACAGGTTTTTGTTAGCTCCAATTACCACAATTTTGGCAAATAATGTACACGGTAATAAATAAAAACAAAATCTCAAAACGCAACAAAATATTTAGGAATTTTACAGCCACTTGTTTGTGATACACGCTCCGGGCGTTTAATATATGCGCATTTTATGCGTGTTCATTGGGTTTCATTATTGGAGTTCGCACCAACGGTCAACTTTTTGTAAAAACACAGTATTTTTCACAACAGTTGTTTGTTTATACGCGAATATGATTCCTGATAAATAAACATATTTAATAAAGATAATTAGTTTTTCAATTGCACACACCTCGTTTAAAAAACTCCAAAGGATAAGCAAATCTGTCAACAACACTCGACCGCGCTGATTCTTCACATTGTGGCTCTTCTAATTAATCGGGGGTGGTGGAATACAGCACCGGTCGATTACAGGGAGAGAGCGACGACGGGGGCGGCGCTCGCTCCATTTTCCGGACATGGAGGTCGGTCCACCTGCCTTGGGCGACAGCGGTGTCGGCGGCAGCAATCCACGCGCAGAGCCTACTTGCGTTTACGAGTGCTCTCCATGGTCGCCCCGGGAGCCCACTCGCCGGAGTGGCCGCTGTAGTAATGAGATCGCACAAAGCGTTGCTGTCGTTGTGAAACAGTCAGCAGTCGTTGTGACCGCCCGCGCCCCGTAGCGTACGTTGTGACGCGCGAAAGGTCTTAAGCCATGAATTAGTGGAGCTGCACAAGTAGAGTGACGTTGGTCGGGGAACTGGCTAGATTGACAGGTGAAATAGAGATGGATGTAGCGTAAGGTTGTCAACATCGTTACAGGACTATTGATTTATTACATTTTAATTTATCGGACACTTTTGAGGCCTTGTGGCCCGTAGAACTGACAAAATCATCGCAGCAGAAACACATAAAAACTAGTGTACATTTTTAACTATTTAATTTCCACTAAAATGATTAATATACCTTTATTTATAACAAATTAATGTTCTTCCTACGTATTTGCTGTAGATATGGTAAAAAAAATAAGAAATTGGTGAAATAAGTATTCCGGTTTTTATTATAATTAATATATATATACTGTAACTACAAAATTTAATTTATTATGAATGTATGTATACAATTATCTCGTTTCGGCCAGCCAGGACCACGAATGACGAGTGCCAATAAGGCTCAGTTTTTGTGTGAGTCTACTCACTAGACACACAGTGAATTTTACCGAGATCGGAGGAACTGCGTCTAGATAGGATCCAGATTGCTGTATCCGAGTATTACAACTGCGGTTGTTAGTCGCAGAGGGTGAACTTTTCATACATCACAGCTATTTAAACTGAGACATGGAAATGAAAAGCTACTAATTTTATCTTGTCCCATCCGAGAATTGAACCTGGGATGACTTTGTGACGAGCGATCACGCTGAAACTGTAGCCACGGAGGGGATCATTAATTTATTATAATTCAATAAGAAATAATTTTGCTAAAAACTTTGTGACTAGAGGATTGATGACGTAAACAACGTGATTTTGCTACTATGTTTCACGTGCTTGCAGAGGCATGCTTATAAAATTAAATAATGTCATGCTGTAAGGATAAGTAATGAGTTACAAAAAGCAGATAAAAAATCATTGTAGTAGTATTTTGATAGCAATAAATTGACAAAAAAAGTTTTATCTTGTTTTATATGGTTGTTATGTAAGAGTTATGTCATATTGAATGTATCATAAGACTAACTCTCTTCCCTTTTTCTTACATGTTACGATGAATCAACATGGTGATCTCCTCTAGGTGTAAAATACACCTAATCGGCATTAGTTAGAGGGAAACCAGAATGAAAATATCATAGTTTGGCTATAAACTCTACAGCGCATCCCCAATGAGAATCATACAAGTACTGGAGATAGCACTACCACGGATATTAGGCCAAGTTGTTATGAAGAAAATTATGATGGTATAAAAGATTAGATCAAATATGTCAGGAAATATGTCAGGTATACTTCAAAAAGAAAAGTTGGAAATGTCTACTGAGACCGGTACTATCAGTGTGGTGACATCATTATTTGGGAAATAAATAAATAATGATTCATACTGATGGAAGAAAAAAATTGAAGACATCGTTCAAACGATTAATTCCTAAGGGACATTTGAAATGCTGTGAATTTACAAGAAATTCCGTGTATCGTGAAGCCGACTCAAATGTCATACGCATCAGAAGCGCTTACCTAAACGGTACAGAACTACTGACTGAGCGCGGGCCACAATATAAATACGCGAGACATTGGCGCTTAGGAGAGAAAGATATGTGACTTCAGTTCGCCTTGTCGGTTAGAATTGACTTGAACTGTCTCTACCGAATTTCCTACAATACTCCTTCTCGGTCAGAATAGACTTTCACGGTCTCTGTCAAATTCTTCCTACCTCGTTTCCTTCGGCTTGAATTGACATCAACTGTCTCAGTCGAACCTACTTTCTGACACTACATTTACCCAAGTTACAACTTCACAATATTGCACAAGACTCGCCATGCGCTCCGTCAGTATTGCTGTCTCGTCGCCGGACGCTCCACGCCACCGCTCGTTGCACTCTGGGTGAGTTGGGTAATAAAATGGGGCCTGTCAATGCTGAGAATGAGGCTGTTATTACCCCTGTCGCCAGTTCTATAAGATGAGGGCGTCTCCTACCTCCTTTCTAGACAGCTTCCCTTAAAGTCGGACAACACAGTTTCTCCCCCTCTAAGTGAGAAGCCGTCGTCGACAATCCGACAACTTACTGACAGTTTTCATTATAGGAGGAGCAAGAAAACAGCGAAAACTCGATGAGAGTACACAGCTTACGATTTCCACATACGGTCACATTGATGAATTGAGTAGGCATTAGAATCCAAAGAATGATGTTTAGAAACCCATAGACCACTCAAAAATCATAAACATTAAATAAAGAATTATTAAAAACATAAAAGGTGAAATAATAGAAGGAGCGTTTGCTTTAATTAATACAAAAGAAAGTGATAAGGGTCGCTTCACAAAAGATTATATATGTTCAATTCGATATTGAAATAAAAAAAGAAATGATTCAGACCTTAACCTTATTTAATATAAATTACGTGGCGTGGTAATTTTAATAAATATTTTTATTAAAACTAAATGAAAATATTCAAAAGGGGACTATATATTCAAAAGGGGATAAATATGCAGAACGCATATTGAGGGAGAGTGAGCCGTTTTTTAATTGGGGTTTTAGGGTTCGCCAACTTCTGGATCATTAGAGCTCTTATCTAAGCTGTTCCTTCAGGAAAGGGCAATATTTACAAAATATTTAAATAAAAAAATACAATATTAGCAGATCCCTTTTTGATAACAGAAATGTTATCATGAATATCATTGTCAGATGGAAATGATAAATGTTATAAAGAAAGAAGAAGAGGCTACATCAGAAAGAAGGTGACGCTTTCCGTAAAATAACACGTTATTGTGATTAAAATTTCCTATTGTGAACCTAGTAATGACATCGTTGGAGACGAGGCGGTCAATGTACAAATGACTTGCATAAATGAAAATACCATTAAATTCCAATGTCACTGGTCAAAATGAAGGAAGAACGCTTGCCAAACACAATCATTTCTCTAGTCTAGTTGTCCGTCACTGGAGGCCGTCTCTGGTATGCATTTCCGCTACCTGAGCAGTAGCTGCCATACCACCTGTCAGTGTGACAGCTTCCCCAGCTCCTGATACAAATCCAAATGCTTGTGTTTATGCCGCAGGAACTCATGCAGATTACTAAGTATTTCCTGAAGATACTAGAGGCTCTACTTGGGAGTTCTATACGTGTCGCAGATACAAATGTGGCCGCTTATTTTCAATAATAAATAATTTATCGTCAAATACAGCAATAATGCGTAGGACAACGCGGGGAACAATAAACTAATTTACTCTTCAGAAGTACGCACTCATCAAAGGAACCTAGGGTAGAAGTGGATTTAATATTTTTACACCCTCAAAACACTGATGGCATGCCCTCCCTTTCGAAAATAACAAATAATTACATGTGCTTATTATTATATTTTCAGAACATTAACGAATTTTATTTTCAATAGATTATAACAGGATAGTTATTTCACAACGATGTAGTGTAATCCCTTGATAATTCTCAATATAAGTTGTAATTACATCACTCCAAATTCGAGATTAATAACAACAATGTTAATGACATTGCCAATCCCATATACCCTTGGGTCTGACTTAATGAGCACATATATGAAATCGACTACTCGGCACCCGATGTGCACAGCCGTGTCAAGACTGAAGATAGATAAAATAAACTATTATATTTAATAATAAATAATAAGCATACCTGAAAATAATGTAATTTAATCAGTTACTATTAAAAGAACTATAACAATGACATGATCATGTATAAAAGAAATTAACACAATTAATATTCCCTAAAATTACGAAAAAACAATGTATCATGAGAAATTAAAACTCATATTAATTTTTTAATATTCTGCTAAACTAATGTAGGACATGCATTGTGTGAAGTGATTCTTGAATACTTAATATCAATGAAAAAATATAGGAGACTATTGGGTGAACTAATTTGTAAAATTTTATCTTATTCTAGGAAACAGATGTAAATTGATGGTTGGTCAAAATGATCAGTTTCAATACAGAATTTTTTAAAATATTAATTTATTTTATGAAATTCAATAAACTCTTTAATATTATAGATTCAATGGTGATGTACGAATGTTTCAGCCACCTATTTCAAGAGACAAAATTTAATGATATTTTATAAAGAAATTAATGTTTCTATTATTTAAAGTGAAAACATAACTACAAGACAAAATTAAGTAAATAAAAATCCGAATTTATCCCCTTGTCTCATAAGTAGTTTATTCATTACGGCTACTTAAATCGGCGAAACAGATAAAGATTAATTTGCTTTATAAAGCATATAAATATGTATTTGAGGAGCTACCATATTTATAAAGACACCGTATTGTTTTGAAGACAAGCATACAGCACTGATGCTGTCATATCTATCTTTGTCTCTTTAAGGCAGTCGGATTGTGATCGTTTTGTACATTTTAAGATTTTGACTTCGAAAAACGTGTGAAGTCAATAAATATGTGACTTCGCAGAACAATAGCATTAATGCTGTACACAAACATTAATTAACAAAAACAATTACAAATAGTCACATTACTTCTGCCGATGTGATCTCCAACATAATAAATAAGACAGGGTTAATTGGGACAGCTATAACGGAAGAAATTAAAAATTCGTCTGAAAAAATTCACTTATTATTTTTCTTTGATGTGTGTCGATACATTAACAGAGAACATCAATAAAACCTATTTTGTTTCTAATTTCTGAGACTTTTATCACAATTATTTTCTCTGACAATTTAAATTACTAAATTAATTAATCATGCACGTCTCACATTGATTAGAATTCTAATACAGTAATTTAAAAATTAATTAGTTTGAGGGTTGACGCATGTGATTTAAATTATGTAAACGTGAAGTGTGCGAGTCAAGAAACAGGACACGGGAACTGGATGTCTGCTCTAGTAGCCTTCAGTTTATGAACAGAAAATCGATGTCCTATAAAGTGCTTCAAAAGGGTGGTTCTCAGCTATTAAACACTCGTCTCGCAGCAACTATAAAGATTTATAGATACCACCCACAAAAAACTACAGCGACTGAAAAACATTAGCATTCACCTCACAGAACTAGTAACAGCAGCTGGAACTCCACAAAAACCGATATGAAATTTTTATCCAATTCAGCATTTAAGAAATGGAATAATGACCCAAAGCAATTCTCAGTACTAACCTACGCACATGTTTTCTCTCACGAAGTGTCCGATGAAACGCCGTGAAGCGTATGCAAAAACTTAACCAACTCGCATACAAACGTACTTCAGCAGTTTTAATCAACAACTTGTGTCAAGAGTACTACAGGAAGCGACCGCAAAAGCATGTCGGGAGTGTATTTTCTGGACACTTGTCCCTAGAGACGACACCACAAATATGCGAGACTATACTTCTAGTGTCTCCTCGTATAATGATAAGAGGCCATGCATACTGACGCTCGAGAAAAACAATTCAAGTCGGAAAGAATTATTGTATGTCAAGGTTTGGTGTTCGTAGTGTACACATTAGGGTGTGTCATTTTTTGGCAACTTTTTTTCACTTATAACCACAATGAACATTTGCGGGAAGGTAAAAAAAGAAGGGTGTTAAAATTTGAACTCTTAGTATTAATATTAAGAGGTGCCTCATCGCGAATTTCTATTTCCCATTTAAATAACTTGGGGAATTAGTTTTTGTTCTGAATTTTATACTTCGGTAATGGCACATTGAACAGACACCCCCATGACAAATTTGTATACAGAATTAAACGCTCTATAAAAATATCTCTTATATTTTTTTATAAACTTAGCCAGTCAAATGATATTCGAGTTCATAGTTCATAATGTATGAAATTTCATCGTATCTTTAATATTACTGCAAAACTAAACTCTATTGACAAACATTAAATTACTTTTTTGTGGATCATTCAATTTACTGTGAAAATTTATCATTAATAAATATTGATAGATATTTGTTGACTGTGTTTACTGAAACTTGACGGTGCTTGTTTTGATCTTTGTCAGAGTTGATGTCGGTGAAACAGAGGGAAAGAAAGGTAAAATTTCGACGCTTGATTTTAACAACGCTGATTTTACAAAGTCTCAGATTGCTGTGAAACTGAATGAAGTGTTGCTTAAACATCGATAGTTAACACTATTGATAACTACTGATAGTTCACATTTAAATATCGATACTATCGATAAATATCGGATACTTTTCTCATAAAACATAATGGAAAGTAATTGGAATAAATAAAATGATTCACACAATATCCATTAATATATTTCATTGAAAAAATAGATCAATTAACAAATATTATAAATTATAAGTTAATGTTTTCATCTTATAAGTCAAAGAATTAAATCTCTAATTATCCAAAATCAATATGCTTTTGAACTCTCACAATCGTTCACGAACACAATACTCACAATAGTAGTAATATTCATCGGCCTAGGGTGTCAACCACTCTTTGCCAAAAAGGTCCATATCATTCGGGAATCGTTCTATATAATTGTCCCTGTCCAAATATATAAAAGAAATTATGAAATTGAATATCTTCAAATACGCGGTTAAAAACTACCTCCTGCACCAGTGCTTCTACACTGTAAAAGAATTTACTGATTTTAATAATTCGTACTTTATCACGCCATTGCTGTAGCACTTTTTAAATAACTTACATATTTCAAAAACTATTTTCTTGCATGATTGTGTGGTCGTATGGCTCATATTAATTTAGTTTTATGTGTACTCAACTTTGGCACAGTTGTGTACATTAATTCTGTAGCCCGTTTTCTGTACACAGTTTTTCTCCGTTTTTCCTTCGGGTAGAGGCGGATTTCTTATACAGGTTCTCTAGGCTTTGTCTAGGGGCGTGTTTATTGTAAAAATAAATCGTGAATTTAGT
>NNCF01126132.1:1010660-1044751 GCA_002313205.1 Laupala kohalensis
TTTTGCTGAAATTTTTGAATCCGCCTCTGCCATAGGCCCTTGATCGGGATTGATGGGACGGTCCCTTGCTTGCTTCCGGAGAGTAAATTAGTTTATTGTCCTCCACGTGGTCATACGCAGTTTGTACTGTTTTTTGACAATAAATTTATTATTATCATCTAATTATTCAAAACTCAATATACAACCAAGCATTTTGTTTCTTAAGTTCAACATATTAAATTTTTCAGGTTTTAATTTAATTCTAGTTTATTAGTTATCAATAGTCTCAACTATCGATACTATCGATGTTTAAGCAACAATAATTGAATGATCAGCAATAACAATGACGCTGCAGAACGTGGAGTGGCAATATTCGAAGAGTATGCCTGCTTAATCAAAAATGAAGAGCAGTTTCAGTTTTTATTACAAGTAGTGAAAGAGCATCGCCAAAAATATCCAAATTGTAATAAACAAATACTATATTTACTATTATTACACTGGCTAATTTTTATGTTCAATATGACAAGACGTAAAATAATTAAAATAAAACGTTAAAAAAAGTTGTAATTAATTATCAAATATTCAAAATTTTTAATGAAAAATTATGATGAAACTTTTATTTCACCGTTCTTGGGAATAAAGAATGATATTTTACTCATAAGTTTTTTTATGTAGACATTGCAAGAAGTACTAGCAATAGTACTTATAAAACTATATCTATTAATATTTATGAATTATAAATTAAAGAATTTTAAAGTAAATTTAATGATCTACAAAAAGATAATTTAATGTTTCTCAGTAGAGTCAATGGTTTCGCTGTAATATTAAAGATACGATGAACTTTGAACTCGATGAAATTGGTATGAGTAATGATTGCTTATTTAATACGCAAACACATAAATTACTAGATTCAACAAAGCTTTAAAAATAATAATAAATAGTGTATTAGTCATATAGATATTGATTTTGCGCTAAAATCTGAAATTGAATCATAGTTTATCTCTACGAACATAGCTAATTGTAATCTGAATATGGAATAAACCCTGTTTTATACTTTTATGTTGTCAATACTTGTCAGCATTGTCCTATATTAAAGCTAGTTTTCTTTAGTCATCGTTCCAGAATCGTACTTTTTCTCGCGCTAAACGTTCTGAACTTTAAAACCTAATATTATTTCCTTTAAAAACACTTATGAAAACTGTTATCATAATTCAATACATTCGTGCAGTCACAATAGTAATTGAACGACAAGTCATAACATGTTTTTGAAGTGAAGCTTTCTGTTGAACAAAGTCTGAAATGTCGACACTAGTTTAGTGACACGAAAAAATTCAAACCCCCACAACAAACTGAATTTAGTTGAAATGTTCGTTAACGACTAACTCACCGAGTTAAAGGATTTCAGAATACAGCGCTTTCTTGATCTTCATCTCTTCTGTTCTATTTTCATCCACGTCTCTTATGTTGACCTCTCTCTTCCCCGTGTCCGTCTACTAAACAGGAGTCCTTCGCAAAATGGCACAACAAGCTGCGGCGACACCAGGCAAACGCGAATTAATTAAGAAACTTGATTATTTTCCCTTGATTTAATGAAGGAGAAGAACCTTTTCTGTTCTTGTTAAAATGTGTAAAACTTAAAAGCCACCGCCCCAGGAGGAAGCTGCTTTCGCCCTTGTGCGCGCGACCCCTGAGGCGCAGTCTAGGAGTCTTTGAGACAGGCGGAGCGGAAGGTAAGTGCAGGTGTACCAAAGGGGTAAACAACACGCTCACTATTCACACTCTTTCTTAACTGATACTTATTCTACACACACTTCTCCTAGAAATTTAGCGCGATACGGTAAAGCCTCTTTAGGGAGTGTTCTGTTTCATTTATTTATATATATATATATATATATATATATATATATATATATATATATATATATATATATATATATGACTGGAGTGATGGAACTGGGAAGGAGAGATGTGGGAACTTATGGTACCGAACCGACATTTGTCGGGAATGGGTGAGGTAAACCCAGCTGAAAACCTCACCTCGTTGGGACTACAAGGACTAGAACCAGCGCTCTTCCGCTCTGTGGAATCATGGACTCTACCACTAGGCCACCGCTCCCTTTATCGTGGAGAATCGAGTTTTTGTGGTCATCAATGGCAGGAATATTTTGGCTATTAGAGATGTATTAATAAATTAACTGTGCCGCAAACTGTATCACAGTTATCTTCATTTATAATTTCTCATTACAGAATTTTTTTATTATTACTTATTATTTTTCCTTGTGAACCTTAATTGTGTTCAATTATTTCGTTTATTTGTATAAATAACGATTTAAAATTGTCCTTCGCAATGCGTATGAGCAATTAATAATGATACATTTATTAGAATACTACCAAACTCATCAAACCGAGTTTTTCTCCTAGTATTTTATAATGTTGATTCGATTTACTCACCCCTGCGAATATATAGAAGGACTAGATGCGTAATTCTAAGACGAAATTTAAAGAACAAGAGAATAATAGGAGGCGTTGTGTGTGGAGATTGTGTTCTAAGAGTAAACAATGTTTTTTACTTTTATGTTTAACGCTAGTTTCTCGTTCATAGTTGTATGGGGAGACGAGAGGAAAATGGAATGGAGAATAATAACGAGCTTGTGTTTAAGAGTTTGATAATCATTTTGTTAGAAGAAGGTACAAACTTTTCTTAAGCAAGCTTAATTAGGAAAAATATGTTGTGTACTTATCGAGGCTCATCTTCTGCTAATATACGGAAAATTTGTAATAAGTAATCAAATTCAATGTGAAAATTAACGAACACTGTGTACATTAATAAGGAGAGACTGTTTTAGAGGAAAGTACTCAGTAGAAACAAATTTAAACAATGAAGTTTTAACTCACTAATCAGTGTTTAATATGTTTATACTAAATAATGGGTCGTAATTTCAGTTTAGGAAGGAAATTACAAATATAAACATCTCTTCACAAAGCTGAAGCACTTGTGAAAAGTAATCATAACAATTCTTTTCACAGTTTCTTTAACCAAGACAAACCTTTTTATAATGACCTAAGCGATGACTATTTAGCGACCAAAAACTATACCTTATAGAAACTTCAGGCGTCAAGCATCATAATAAAGAATACTTCGCAAAACATTTTTGAAAAAATCCTCATGCTATTAAAATTTATATTTCGTATTAAAATATCTATGTGTGCCTAATGAGTACTTGCACTTATAAGTGACTAAGGAAGGGATTTTTTCTCTTGATGAACATTTTTTTCAATTTAACTGAACATTATACTTTACTTTATAGTACAGTACTTTTTAGTACACCCGAATCAGACAGAACAAGGATTGAACACAATCCATTCGTTCAAAACTCGAAAACAGGCAGTAAGTGTATCCACAGCGCGTCGCCGTGGCAGAGCTCAAGTTCAATGAAGGGGTAACTAAGAGGGGAAGACTCTCCACGGGGAAGGAGGACGAAGGTGTTGGGGCGCGCGCGTCGGAGCCTCGGGCGAAGTTGCAAATTCGCTGGCGTGCGCCGGAAGCAGGCGCCTAAGTTGTGCCGTAATGCATGCTAACGGCGCGGCCCGCCCTTTCCCCGAGCAACTCCGTTTCCATCCCTTGATGCTCCACGCAGCAGCCACACTCTCTCTCGCTTTGCGACGCGCGCACTCGAATAACCAACTCATCCAGACTACACTTCTTCTAAGAAAATATCTATCCCTAGAGTATTGTTATAGTACTGATTAAACTACTATTATTTTCTCATATACGTAGTATTTAGAAAGTTTTGTAATCGTGAAAAAATTCGAAAGCGATTTTTCGACTGAAATATCCGTTTTGGCTATCCCTGATTCTGAAAAAGTGTTTTTGGCATAACGTCCGTAGCGATTCTGAGTAAATGGATGGATCAATTTATTTCGCATTTCGTATTTACGATAGAATTTACTTGTTGTCGATTCACGTGCTCTGATTTCGTTTAACTTTAAAACAAAGAATACTATACATGAAGGTCAAAGTACTCTTTTGAATGTTTCTCAACAACGGCTCCAACGATTTTGCTTTAATTTTCTGGACGCTTCGCTTGAAAGTTTAGCACAGACGCAGTAAAATAATTTCTTTCTGCTACACTTACACATTAGTTTACTGTTTCAAGTAGCTTGAATAATATTTAGCTGTGTAAATGGACCAAGCAGACGTAGAATACACTTCTTGTAAATTGAAATGAAAGATATGATAATGATATAATACATAGGAGGACAGCAAATGCACTGCAGATCCGAAAATACATCAATTTCTGCCTACAACGAAATTACATTTACATTACACTTTTACGATATTTATAAGACTGATATATGATTTTGAAATAATATTCTGAATATTAATTTTACTTTCAAATTTGAAATAAACGGCAGTAATAAGTTAATCTAGTGATTTTGAGCATGAATATTGCACTGGAAGACGACCAAAATATAGAGGAACATGCCAGAAATAGCTATAGAATTTTTCTCACTCTATGCTGCAGAAGGAGAAACGTATATGAGAAAATATGTGCAATTGTTTTTCACCACTAGCTTTTTTATGAATGCTGCTTTGTTCCCTTTTATTCATGATAGTTAATTTTTACTGTATCAAACCTTGGCACATTTGTGAACATTACCTGTAGTCCCAGTCCGGTCCGGTTTTTTCTCCGATTTTCCTACGGGTAGAAGCAGATTTATACATTGGTGGGAGTGTTCTTACTATTTTTGTTATTATTCATATTTATTTTTTATTGTAGTTTTATATATTCGATTTATTTTGGAAATAATAATGGAAAACAGCATGTAGCAGTTGAACAAATTCTTTTGTTAATATCAAATCCGTCACAGTCATTGGGTCCTTGATCAGAACTCATGGGATGGTTCCTTGCTTGTTTCCGGAGGGTATCTTCATTTATTGCTCCCCAAATGGTCAAACTTTTTAATTCAATAATTAAATATATTTGATTCCTGATTTCAGGTTATATAAGTAGTTTTAAACGTTTGCATTTAATTGTAATGTGATCTTCGTATTGTTCTGGGAGCGACAGTGTAAATTTAAATCCTTAATCATGTGTCCGCTCGTTTTTAGCAGTGTTTTCGAAAAACAGTAATAACTCACAATATTTTGCATGTAGAAGATTGAAATTAATAAATGTTATCACAAACACAACAGTAATCATTCTCTTAATAAGAATTACTCTTGTTACTTTTAGTTTATTTTATAAAAAATAATAAATTCGACGTAGGCAAAAACCGTAATAATATCACGCTTTTTGTAATATTTCAGGTTAAAAAAATTAAAATCCATTCATAAAACCAAATTTTTTACTTGAATATATCAAAACAAAATTACAAATCCAATGATGGTAACTGTATTTTTCTGATAATTTTTTGTACTCTCCACAGGTATTAGAAGACAGTAGTCTTATAACAAATCCGATTATTGGTCAAGGACGTCTACTGCGTAAGCATAGGAGATATATTTATGCCGACCCCTTTACTATTCTGTTTCTATGTGACGAACTTCCCACTCGACTTACAAATTACACAAGGAATAATATTCGTTACTTCAGTTTTTGTTAACATAATATTACAATGTTTTCCTATCGTTTCATTCATTTCTTTCAATCAAGCATAGGAGTCATGTTAATTTCTTATTACTTCATCACCTGACGGCGACTTAAATCCAAGTGAAAAAGTAGTGAGCTCCTCACAAAAAATATAAATATTATTCGTCCATAAAAGGTCGTAAGTTTTTAATTAATTATTTAATTATATTTTATAATGAACGTTAATAGTAGTAGAATAGAAGTTATGCTCTTTCAGTCTTCCCACAGCGCTAAAACGTGACTCGTTAATGAAATTACTAAAATGTTAGAAAATATTGTTAGCATGCTAAGCTCTACTTTGTCATTGTCTTCCTAACTTCAAGAACAATCACAAATGAATTGTTCTAAAAAGCTAAGATGAAGCATGCATTGCATATACTTCACTCAAATGTTTGTGGTACAAAAATATTGGCCAACATTATCCTAAACGTTGGCACGATATATCTCATAAACTGCCCCAACGTTCTAAAATGGAATGGAACAATCTTTACATTTTTAAGAGAGCTAAAGTGAAACCTTTACTCAAGAAAGGAAACGAACTTAATATTGGAAATTACCGACCAATATCTCTACTACCCACTTTCTCAAAACTCCTAAAAAAGATTGTTCTATAAGCGTCTTCTAGATTTCGCAACAATAAATAGCATTCTCTCTTACTATTAACACGCTTTAAGAAATCCTTTTTCCACCACAAGCGCCATATTTTCTTTCTTAAACGATATTATCACATCTTTTGACCGTGGAGAAAATTGTCAGGGCGTTTTTCTTGACATAGCCAAAGCATTCGATGCCATCGATCACGGAATTCTCCTTTCCAAATTGCACTTTTTAGGCATTCGTGGACTTCCATATCAAAGTCTAACTTCTTATTTAAAAGATAGACATCAACAGGTCAAAATATCCTATACTAAAAATAAAATACTTCAGCGTTGTCTTTCAGAAACAAAGAAACGTACTTGCGGAGTACCCCAAGNTACTGACAAAACTGTGTCTATGTCATTTCACAACATTAAAACAAAATCTTTACCCCAGGTTTCTCTTTCTTCAAACGGAACATAATTAAAAACTGTTACGAATACAAAATTCTTAGGTCTCCATATTTAAGACAACCTCAAATGGAATTGTCACGTTGACAATCTTATTCCCAATTAAGCAAACTGTGTTACGCATTCCGAATCTTAGTTACCGTAGTTAGTCCACGTATTTCCCGTTGCATATATTTTGCAAACGTTTACTCCTATTTACGTTACGGCATTACCTTCGGGAGCAATTCCGGTCAGAGCATTCAAACTTTTAAAATTCAGAAGAGGATAGTTCGGATAATTTGTAAATCTCACCCCCGAAACTCTTGTAAACCATTATTCAAAGAATTAAATATCTTAACACTTCTCTGCATGTATATTTATGAAACGGTCGTGTTTGTTAAGACCGAATTACTAAAGTGCCACCCTTGCTTCATACGAAACAGTCTCCTTCACGAACGCAACACTTGCAATAGAAATAATATTCATCGCTCTAGAGTGTCAACCACACTTTGCCAAAAAGGTCCATATCATTCGGGAATCGTTCTATATAATTCCCTGCCCAAATATATAAAAGAAATTATGAAATTGAATCTCTTCAAATCCGCGGTTAAAAACTACCTCCAGCACCAGTGCTTCTTCAATGTAAAATAATTTATCGATTTTAATAAAAGTTAAATCCGTCTTGTACTTCCATCACCCCATTGCTGTAGTACTTTTCAAATAACATAAGAATTTCAAAAACTATTTTCTTGCATTATTGTGTTGTGTCTGATGATTCATATTAATTTAGTTTTATGTGTACTCAATTTTGGCACGGTTGTGCATATTAATTCTGTAGCCCCATCCTGGCCCGGGTCTTTCTCCGGTTTTCTTTCGGGTAGAGGCGGATTTCTTATACAGGTTCTCTAGGCTTTGTCTTGGGTTGTGTTTATTGTAACAATAAATCTTGAATTTAGTGTTATTTCAATTTTATTATTTAAACTCTATACTCAGAGTAATCTATAGTTCGATAATAAATTGTACATGAAAAATTTTCGCGTTAAATTATAAACATATTGACATTCTATTAATATTTCAACTCGTAACTAACTCTTTATCTTATTTAGGAATTTTTGCTGAAATTTTTGAATCCGCCTCTGCGTTAGGTCCCTTGATCGGAATTGATGGGATGGTCCCTTTGCTTGCTTCCGGAGAGTAAATTTGTTTATTGTTCTCCAAGTGGTCATACGCAGTTTGTACTGCTTTTTCGACAATAAATTTTTTTAATTTATTTTGTTTCACTTATTTAGCTTCATGAAACATAATTTTTGAAAATGTATGTACATAAAACATGACATATTTTAGCGATTTTCATGGGACGATGGAAATTAATACATATGGTTTTGTTCCTTAAATTAATAACAATAACGTTTTTCACGTCACAACTCTCAAGTGAACGAATAGATAGAAATTAGAAGCCCAACTGTACCCTTTGAAGGACGCGTAGTTGCCACAAGTTTTTACAGAGGGTAGAGTTCTGCAATCACTAGGCCTAGGCACAAGGAGGAGGAGAAGTGGCCAGCATCTCGATCCGACCGGTTTGTCCCCAAAACAGAGCTGGTACTTATTTTACAGCAGACTAAGTAAATCTTGTTTTTTTGCATTGTGTAGTGTGATATGTTGAAGTATGTGAGCCTACCACTGAAGATACAAAACGGAAATTTTCTGATGAACAAGTGTGTACTCAGATAAATACGACACTTTCGTTGACATATTCATTGAACAATATGTTTCATTTTGTAACACTCATAATCGATAACAATGCTAATACAAGAAAAAGTTAGATGAAGGTAACTGCATTTGTTTATTGAATACTTTATGGGATTATAACATTTATTTATGCTTATTTCATAATATTGTTTGTCTCTACCGTGCCCATAACACTTTATATCTGTAATAAATCAATGTATTTGTTCTTTGTTACGTGGGGATGTGATAAAGTAGCCATACTTTATCACTTTCATACTTTTCCATAATTTGTTTCAAACACATTTTATTACAATTAATGAAAGCGATATTATATACTACATCATATTCTACACTAGACAACTTAAGATAATTTGCATGAATTCTATCTATCTAACAGTCAAGGAGTGGAACATATCTCGGAAATGACTTATACTCACCGAACCACCAATTTGATATACATACGAGAGCCATTTCAGTGTCAGCTTCCGGCCGGTGAGATAAAAAAAAGGTCAAGGGAAGAAGCGAGATTCCAGAGCGGCCATCGTCGTTGTTGTTCCCGCTCCCCACCTCCTCCACCCCCGCCCAATACGCCGATGGCCACTTACCTTCCGCTCCACATCGTCACTTCCTGCCATTTTCCTTCAGCTCTCACACGTTGCGGACGCGCTGCGAAATGTTTCAAACTGGAACAACCACTGCACGGGTTGAAAATTGTGGTGACAGTGAGATATATTAGGACCGCTGTGACAAATCTGATTTGTATCAGAAAAATAATACAATGAAACTTGTTTATAAGGTCACTCATGGGATATTAAAATTTGTCCACTTTTAAGAAGTGTCCATTAAGGAACGTTTCAATTTAATAAGAAGAAAATATAATAATGAAAGTAATAATAATAAGGCCATAATCATAAGTCGATAATAATAATAATATGACAAAATAATTAAGTAAAAAATATGAAAGTTTGATAAGTTTATATAATCTCCTTATTCAATAGAGTCTGTCGAAATTAAATCATCAAAGAGATTAAAGAAGAATTTGAAATACTGGAATCAAGGGGAAAGTAAGGAAGGTCACACGAAAAGCTGTCCTTCAGCGGGCACCTCATATTATTCGAATTTTCGGGAATATTTTAACTCATTGTATTACTCATTGTATAGACAAGGATGAACTTCCTTTCTGGATCAATCGAGTCCAGTGCCCAATTGGTTCGGTCAATGTTTTCCTGCTTCGAGTGAGTAAATATTATTCACGTAACAGCTTACAAAAATAGAAGGATTTTTGTTCCAAAATCAAAGGAAATTCATACAATTAATTGTTTTGGTAGCGTCTTCTATACATCTAGACATTTTTTTCCACAAATTTACTCACACATCTTGTATAATTTACTCAAACAATAGTTCTTTTCAGATGCGTGTCGAAGAATAAACGTTTCTGTTGGCAACCAGAAGGTAACTTATGACAGTCTGGTACCGGTACGACACTGCTTGTCACTTGTTCATATTTCATAATGTTGATTAAGCAAGTCTACAAAAAAGGCGAAAATCAATTTATTGCTTTCTCCATTATTTGGTGATAGTGAGGTATAGAAAGAGTTTTCATAAATTATTGACGAAAATAACAGGCCTCTATTTTGCAGTAAGTGTTGCATTCGTTTGAAAATAGTCGGATAAGATCTTGCTGAAAGAAGAAATATATCACTCACAAAAGAAAAGAAAAAAATCGGAGAGTTAGGAGCAACATAATATCTTGTCGTTTTATGTTTAAATGTGATTAACTGTAACGTTAAAAAAGAGTTATTGTGTACAGACTGCGAAACTTTTCGTAGCTGTCTTACTCTATAAGTAATCGTATGTATCTTTCTAACAAAATTTCCACACATAAGAAATATAGATACGGTTAAAATGTGGGTATAATGTTGAATTAAACTAGGTATTATTATGTTTTAATGTGGGTAAAATATTGGAATTAAAATGATTAAATTCACGATGAGTCAGAATATTAACTTAAAATATCATGTTGTTAATGCTATGTAATTACAATCTGCCGATTATTGTCCATGACTAACTGGAAAGATTGACAGAAAATTTCAGCAGTTTAAAAATCGCTTCTTCCTTTAATTTGTTTATTTCAAAACCGTGAATATCGTTATTTCAGTAATGAACATTGATTAATTATTAAAACATAATTTAGATTATTTGTTTATTTTTTTTACAATGATTCTATTCGTCCCCCACTTCTGTGATAACAGGAAGAAAGATACAAAAGCAAACGGTATGAACACTTGGATGGCAATGCACTTGGCCGGATGCTGCTTAGGTTTTTTCGTGTTCTCACGACTTCTCCATTAGATTTATTTAGCCCACTACCATGTCGAAATGAGAAACGGTGTAGTGTCCTCTGCAAATTCATGTAACAGTAATGTCTACGAAATGGCCTCTCCAAAATTATTTCGTTCCATGCGACATCAGTGTTTATAAGAAAGAGGCGACACAACGTTTCTTGTTAATTTTCGATACGAGACAAATTATATAATCTACGAATACTCACATATTGGTAGGACCAATTTTCGTTAAGAAGATAACAAATGCAACAAATTACAAACTAGAAAAAAGCATAAAAGATACATTAGAATTACGTCAAAATATAAGAAATTTCATATACGTTTATAAATGCATCTCTAAGTCATTTGGTTATGAATAACTCTTTCGTTTTGAAATCACTAACCCGGAACTATGAGGAACAAGCGGTCTCAGTAAGTCCTTGGATGGAGGTTCCTCAAACAACTGAATGACAAGTCATGCCACGATGGCATGTATTCGGCTAATGGCACATTTGTTTTGTTAACCCGTATTCCCAAGAGCTATTGGGATAACCGAAGCAAGACCTAAATACAGCGAGGTGACCAAATTAGCCACGTAACTCAACGGATATATACTTCAGGCAATTTTCCTGCTTGAATAAATAACATAGCCCCGTAACAATCATTTTAAGCATGCTCGACCTTCCGTGTAACACGTATTCGGTATGAATTTTGCGATATTTTTATATTATTAACTTGGCAATCTTCTGCTGATTTAAAATAACGAGTGGAGATGACATATCAAAAATTTGGGAAGTATTTGACAGGGGTTGCACAAATAAAAAGATGAAATAATATTTATACGACGAATAGGAGTTTTACCAAATCATAGTTCGCGTTTCAATAATTTTAAAAGTTCCAATAAGTAAGATAAGAAATTAGTAAATTTTTTTTTCTTCTGAAACGCAGGGATAGTTGACCTTTTTACGCGTTTGGTTTCTCTTTAATTCATGGGAAACAACTTCGAAGAGTCCCTTGAAATGTTATGAAGGTAATGAAAGCTAAGATGTTTCTTTGTAACATAAATCATACACAATGTGACAGCTGTTGGATTTATATTAATTACACGTCACGTGATGTGACTCGGGGTAATATTTATGCATAATACTCAACAATAGGACCATAATGAACATATTTCACTGGACAGTACGAGACCCTCTCTCGTATCTAAATAAGCTATAATACATTAACATAGTGTTTCTTTGATTGCCGATCCTGAATATTATACTCAATTATATAACTTTAAATATTGTGTCCAATTTGATAACGCAAAGGATGATTAAGCGCATACATTTTCTAGCTAGAATAGTGATAAGCTCTAGGTATTAAGTAGTTAAAGATCATGCATGTCCTAGACTTGTAAATGCTTTTCAAAAATGTATTAATTCTCCACATCATTTTATTAGATTTAGGGCGACCCGTGGCGCAGTGTGTAACGCGCTCGCCTTCTACCTCTGGGGACGCCGGTTCAAACCCGGTCCGATCCAAGTAGAATCCGAGGTGGTGGACGGAGCGGTGCTCGCGGCAGGTTTTCTCGGGGTTCTCCCGTTTCCCCTGCCTATCATTCCACCACAACATTCACTCATAATCATTCACACCCATTTCATTTCATAAATCACCGCTTCAGGGGAGGTGCGTCAGAAAGGGCATTCGGCACCATGAGTATTCCCCAGCCAAAAATCCTAAGAAGCATCATATCCACCCCCATCTGAGCCGACCCCACATTAAGTGGGAAAAAGGCTAGGAAGAAGAAGAAGAAGATCATTTTATTAGATTTATACTTTAATTAGTTTCTTAAAAATCATATGACATTTTCTGAGTAAATCACCCTAGTACAGGAAAATATAAATATATAGTATTGCATAATTACTCCATAGCCGCTTTTACATTATATATTAAATTATAAATTAGTATGCACTTATGTGTTCATACTACTTTCAGTTAGGAGCATCTATAAAATTGACGAAGGCCAGTGCATATGGAAGGCACATTATCAGGATGAAAACAAAAAAAAACATCATTTAATTAAAAAGGGTCGCAGAATATCCTGACCGTGAAATTACTTAATGAGATGCATAGGACACAAAATGGACAACACCATCTTTTCCCTATCACCCTTTCTCAACGACCGTGTATGGCAGTCGGGTCTGTGATTTACGCCGGCAGATGGCAGTTGTAGCAGCTGCTTAATTCAAAGCAGCGGCCTTTTATTCCAAGCACAGAGAGCATTCTGAGACGGACGGTCGCTAGGGATGGGGGATCATGAAGGGAGTAGAACGCGAAAGGAGAAAGACGCTCAGTAGGAAATTGCCCGAGGGGAGATTGTAACTGATACATACCTCGCTCACAGAGAAAGACAGACTTGCCTCGGTGTGGCATCGCATCGTGAAGTCTGAGGCAGACGTCGTTGGAGATGGAAGGATTTCCGCGAGGTTTTTGCAAGGGTTAGGGTCTGGAGATTGAGGAGGAAGATGTTCTTTTGCCCTTTGAAGTCTTGGGAATGTATTCAGAGAGAAAATATTGAAAAAATTCTGAGAAACCAGAACTGAGTTGTTGAATTAAAATGGACACGAAAATATACGAAGAGGTATATAAATCACTTTTCTTTTGAGCATTCTATTTGTCACTAGTCTGTTACCTTATTATGTTCGAAATAAATGGTTATTTTCACAATAGTACTTATGTAACTGTGTTTAATATTTGAATACAAATTTAAGAATATTGAAAATATTATATGAATTTTTTAAAATAAGAGTTGTTCCAATATTTATTTTAATTAATCTTTATACGTTATCTCTCGCTCAGATGAAAATAGCGACGGCTGGGAATCGATCCCGGGACTCCTGCGTTGATCGCAGGGGTGTTAAACACTACACCATTTGCACTTGACCGAAAGTTATTACATATCCTATTCACGTGTAGGTATACAGGGGACAATATGCATATAATGTATACTTATTTCTTCAAGTTTGATAACGTTGGATGAGAAATACTTTGGGGAAGCAACAATTAAATTTTTCTATGCTCATGGTTCTGAATTGATAGGAAAAAATATTTGCAAAAGTCTACTAGAAAAGTTTTGAGCTTTCCTTTTTTTACCATTCATTGGAGCAAATGAATATTGGATATCTATGGTAAAACATTAATAAACTTCATGATATATTTTAGTTTTATGTTTGTATTACCCTCTGTTAGTAGATATAATCCATGATATATATCGCATTAAATCTCATGAACATATCATAGGGCATACCACATATATAATTCACATTGTATAAAATGTCAAAGAAAAACGTTCCAACATCATACGTGTTTATGTAAAACCATTTCAGTCAAAGCCCCTTCACAAACACGACGATACAAGACACTGTTTGAAATTACTACTATTCCAGTGTGAATATCTAGTCTCATCTACACTTCATTGAATATCTCATCACACATTACAAAACATTCCGGACACATAATATACATCAGCGAAGATCTTTGAAGGCCGTCAGCAGCGTCAACTCGTGGATGAGTGCCCTCACGTAGAAACAAAATGCGGGTAGACAGCGAAGCGAAATGACGCACATGGTGAGGGAGATCCAGATTTATCACCCGCACTGTGCGCCACTGAAGGAAATTCCTTCGAGCACTTAAAATATCGCTAATAATAAATCTCAGGCTCACGCAGAGCAGGGACAGCACTTCGGAGATAGTGAAGATTGGAAGAGGGTTGAAGGAACAGGCAGAAGACATGGAGCAGTGACCAAAAAGGGAAGCGAGAGTGTAAGAAGTGAGGAATATGAAATATAATATTACGGATGAGTTAGTGTGGTATATCAACTTTGAATAACAAGAAACAAGACTTTTCTACATCCAGTGCATACATTTGGCCTTCTTTGAGATAATCTTATCGGGTTGACTTAAAGGGACAATGTTCGAATGTTTAGATTATTAGTAGCATAGTAACATCGTCCATTCAAATAAATCAGTTGTTCTAAAAATGGTTTTGATCTTAAAAATATTTTTCTGTATAGTCGAATAAGGAGAAGTAATGATAAACAATGAAGTAGTGAAAAGAGGGAAGGTAGGGAAAGGAAAAATAATTCGAGAGCTTTTGTCAAGATGGTAAGTATTATTGGAAAAATGAACAAGTGGGCATGGCAATTTTTCAACATATTTAAAAAAAGATTGGGAAAAATATTGAAACATTATGCTTGTGTGGGGAAGACGAAGAAGGACCAGCCCATATATTATGGGAATGCAGAGTACATGGAAATGAGAGATGTGAATATTTAAAGGAGCTCGGGAAATGATATGTATTCACTATAAACAACAGGAGATTACTAATTAACGCCAAAAAGAAATGTGAACTTTTTGGGAGATACGTGACTGAGTTAAGATTAATACACGACGTTATAAAATTGACATAATGAAAATGAAAGATGAATTTCCAGAAGAAAGTGTGTTAAAATTGTTAATATTCTTAAAAATTTTCATATGGTTAAAACTGTTAAAAGTGTTACAAGTTGTGTTAATTGTATAAATTATGTGTTAATTGTATAAATTATGTGTTAATTGTATAAATTATGTGTTAATTGTACAAATTATGTGTTAACAGAAAGTTGTGTTAAAATTATGAAGTATACAAGTTAGATGTCGGACGTTTTAGGCAAAAGACAGTAAGGTAACATGTGATGAGAGAAGAAATAAATTAAGGGAATAATGATACTCTGTTATGACTAATGACTTAGTTGTACATGGGGATATCTGATGATAAAATCAAATAAATGAAAAAAATGTGTAGTTGAATAACGTTTAACTTATTTTGATGAGTTTTGAACGTAATTAGAGTCAATACTGACGTGCACGAGTAATATGGTCCCCGTGACATGCGTGAAATTGTATCACTAAAATACTTTTTGCTTTCCGATAGTTACCTTCACGCTTAAATTACACAATTACAGCATTCCTTGGTTTTAAGGAAAATATGAAGCATTATCATCATATGCACCCATTTTAGCCGGAGTTCCTCAAGGATACACCTTGCCCTCCCCCACTCTCTTTATCAAGTTTTTACCTTAGACCGCTCACAAACCCCAAAAGTAACCACAGCTCAATATACGAATAGGTCGACCTTATTCATTTCAGACCAAATTCTTATGTAGTCCAATTCTTCTTTACAGAAAACACTTGGCACTTACTCGAACTGGGGATAATGGAACTAAAAGTAAACTAAGAAATGTGAATCAATTTTTCCCCGCGGTAAATTAAAGACTTCCCACCATTAAAAAACCAATG
The DNA here is from genome assembly GCA_002313205.1 of Laupala kohalensis. NCBI lineage: Eukaryota > Metazoa > Arthropoda > Insecta > Orthoptera > Trigonidiidae > Laupala > Laupala kohalensis. The sequence continues at coordinate 1,026,672 of NNCF01126132.1, forward strand.
TGTCGCTATCTCACGAACAACGTCTTTCCATCTAGTACACTATCTAATATTTGAAACTCATTTAGAGACTATATACAATGCCTAGATTAAACGTAGTAAAATACTCCTTTAAAAAACGTTATCCACTAGTAAATAGTAAAAATACAACAATTCATTTATATGACAACAATATTGTGACCATTAATAACCTACGGTGACCACGTGTGGTGTTCCATCGCCATCTGTAATCAAGTTCTTCAAAAGGTGATCCTCAGAAAAAAATACACCCTTTTCCATTTCGAAAACAAAATGAACGAATTAACCTTCCTATTTCAGACTATACCTGGGATCTTGTGTGATTTGTCTGTTTTTACTACGTCACAAATACTCAATTGCAGCAAACAAGTGTACCAAAATTATATAACACTGACGCGGTGGTTCAAGTAACCAAAACTTTGGAACATTTTTGAGAAGTGTAATTAGGTTTTATTGTCAGGTCCCAGTTCTAATCATGAGTCATGTACTCTCGGAGATGAGACAATTTTACGTATTCGTTGTAGAACTAAAAAAAACAATATCACACATCAGTACGTACTAAATTCATTCAAAGAATTATAATAAATTTGTTGATTTACTTTAATATTATGACTAGCAACTTAACATACCGATTATATTACATGTAAGGTTCTGAATTTTAATAAATTGTAAATATCATTATTTAGTATATTTCAACTTCGTTACCTGGTGTAGTGAAATATAAAACATTTCTGCCCATCATTACGCTATCTTCAAGCTGGCGACACCGAGAAAACAAAGAGTATGTTGTTTGTTAACACGTGGAAGTGTTTTCATTAGCACAAGATAATGTTTTGCTCATCTTGAGTGGAGAGGGAAATCAACCGATCAATTAATGAAAACCACAAATATTCTAGTGGCGCGAAGTTTAAATTATTTATTAATTACATTATTCACCTGTACAGCTATAGAACTTTTCTAGTACATTGTTCTCAAGCATTGTTTTAGTTTAGATTCAATTTAAAATCATAATATGAACGTATTCATCAAACCAAAGAACTACACAACATTTATGTACTTATTCGTTAACACGTTCATACCATGGTGACAAGGGGTCAAAAGTCAATCTGCGCCACTAGAGGCCCTAAGATGAGCCCATGGAGGAAGAGCAATTACTTGACTTCGATACAGGAGGAGATGTGGCCCGCATCTCGCTTTGACCCCGGGATAGGCCCGGTACTCATTCTGCAGTAGACTAGAATAGGTGTGGTAGTCAGTCTGGATGTTAAGGTAGAATTAAGTGATAACCTAGAATACATGATTTTTACTTATTGGTGTTTGTTGAAGGATTTTCTTTAATACACGGCTGAACAAAAAGTTCTTTCTCGTTTAATATCCATGAACTTTTCTATTTAAAATTTTTACATTCAAATATAAAGGATCTTATATAAAAGAGTTCACTATCATTCTAGTTGGTAACTGACAGTCAGATGAAAATGGCGAAAAATCGAAAATCGAACCCGAGAAAGCTTCAATAATCGCAGGGGGGTTAACCATTACAACACCCGTTCGCCTTTCGCAACTGTATCCCATTTGCTCCGAAACCTAAACCCCAGAAGACCTCGGACACATCCCCATGCAGGAGATATATTTTCCGCGCGTTGGTACACGGAAAAAAATGTATGCATCATTCTAGCTATTTGTGTGGCAGATAATTTTGATTGTACCTTCTACAAATCACTCGTTGTCACTCAGGATTCGTGGAAGCGAGTTGCGTTATCATTGTTCAAAAAGGGAATGTTTGATTAATAAGAAACTGAAAAGATATAACAAGGATGCGAAGGACACTTTCATACATGTCCTCCCTTTTGCACGTAAGAAATCGTCCATCGCACAAAACAGCACAAGAAAGACATAAATCAAATCAACGGATCTAGTTGAATGGAACATGTCAAGACCGTTCTCGAACTCGAAGAAGAGAGGAAGCGACAGAAAACAGGATATAAGCAGCACCTGAATGTATGCATAACTTCAAGATAGACTGAGTCACTTCTGACAACCCTGTCACTTCAGCGAAAATGTATGTAAAACTATGAAACTGGAATGAATACATGTACCCAAAAGAAAAATCTAGTATCGGCACTTGAATGGTCAAACTCAAGGGGGGCTCAAACAAAAAACAGTTGTCCGTAACATTCATTATTATAATTTTTTGTTATATAAATCATTATTATAAAACAGTCTTCATTTAAATGTTATTATTTTAGAATTATTTACACGAATAAAAAGAAGAAAATGAAGTGAAAACGCTGAGTTCTGATATCTAGCAAATGTATCCATAATTGTACGGCTATGGTGAAAGTGAATACAGTTGTTTTATAATAACTAAAATAATTTAATTATTCAGTTTCTTAGATAAAATTGTGTACATTAACATAAAGCTATTATATGAAATCACCAAGTTCAAGAAGAATTCTAATGACATTATAAATGTTTTTGCATTTATAATGCACTTCGAACGATGAAACATTCAATTGATGGAACATGGAACCTCAAATCCGTAGATAGGCATGCACATAATTTATGCCGCGTTTTCACTACGGCAATAAGGAAGCCAACAGCAAACTTCTAATGAATGGAAGACAATAAGTTTCTCCGATCGGCCTCGATCTGTCCTCACGATGAAGCAGTATGGTGCGACCAGCACAGCCGTAGTAGCTGACACGACGCCAGTTGTCAAGTAAAGCTGCTTCAAGTGGTAGAGGACGAGGCAGTGGGAGGTATTGAACGCCAACATTTGGCTTGAGTCTACTTTGCAAGAGAACTCATGAGCATGCCAATTGTGAAGGGCTTCTAAAATGAACCTGCCACACGACGCCAATTACTATTTTCCGGTCATTGGAGGCCAACTATTGTCTTGCTCACTGGCATCGAGAAAAACGCGGTATTAGGGATGCAGACATATCCATGGTTGTTATCTATATTCATTCGGAAAAATATCTACAAGACATTTTTTTAGGGAAATACGACCCTAATAATTTTGACATATCAACAATTTTGACATTTCAAATTTAAAAAATCTTCCTAACACATATTTCTATTTTTTCTAAGAGTATCTTCGAGAAAATAATTATATGCATACTTGGTAAAGTTAATGAAAAATAACTAATAAAAATTTAATCATTTAAAAACTGCGTAAGTGATATACGTCAATAGCTGAAAAAACTGATTGATGATAAAAGATAACCATTACAAATAGGTGAAAGTTATATGTTATTTTTATAAACTTTATTAATTTTTGAAAAAACGCAACCCTTGAAAATCATTTAATATTTACCAAACTATATGCATGCTCTACTTCACTTTCACTCGCATATCAGCGAGCTACAATATCACCTGTTTTGGGCATCATACAAGTATAAAACCTCACGTTTTAAATCGTTTATTTTTAGCATAATATTTTTAATATTTAATTTAACCCTCATTCCACACCCGACGTCGAATCTGACACATTTCATTTCTTTTAGCTATTGCACAACCTGCGGTGAGTGGGGGTGGGTTGGGAGTCTAGCAGTCATGTAAAGAAGGGGAGGTAATTGCTACGATTACAATACTATACATACAGGATGGAAGAAGCGTATTGACAGGAAGTTGTGGGAGTGTTGCAAAATTAGGTGGAAGGTGGCACATGAGGGGAGATTATTGTACAAATTTATCCAAGGTGTAACTTATACTACACGAAATAGAAAATGGTTCATTCCGTATAAAAGTGCAATAGAAATATTAACAGGGCATGCAGATATTAATGCATACTGGTATAAGAAAAGTATGATAGATGATAAATGGTGTACGTGCGGAATGGATTATGAGACAACATAACAAACGCAGAAAGGCGGGAATGGTTTGTAAATTTGGAGAATAAGGGTGTGTACATGGGGCAAGAATCTGCGATCATCTATGAGAGTCAACTACATTTATTTAGAGCATATAGTTAGATGAGTATTGAACTTAAACACTGTGTTAGGCAGTAAGATCTCTTCAGAACACTGATAATGTCATTTCATCTAACAATGTACGCTGCGTTAATGAGACTTGGTTGGTGTTAGATTTTATTAATACAAAGGTGGTAATCCTCAATATTCGACGAAATTTTGCGGTCTTCATTGTTTAAAAAAGTGGTCCCGGCAAGACTAGAGATGCAGAATAGTATCCTGCTTAGAAATTCGCACGTATTACATATGTATTATACAAGTTACTAAATAATTTGAAAACTGAATATCTGAACGTAAGTAAACATGGAATGAATCCATGAAAATACACGGGTTATACTCATGAGATAAATGATAATCCACGTTTCGGCAAGATTTAAATAAGTGGTTAGCCTTTTACATTCGTGTGCTCAGTTTCAATATTTCTGATGCGTTTGGTTGGATACGTCATTATTGGTTTCGTGAATGACATAGATTGTGTGTGTCCACCAATATCATTCGCATGTACTTCGAAGATTAGTACCAAAAATTGCCTGTTTTATTAGACGAAACTCAACACTCTGCACATTTTTTTTTAAATTCTGTGCGTCTGTAATATTTTATCCAAATACAGGGGCGTACGAAACGCATTTTATGAATGCGTTAGAATCAATTAGCTCTCGATTTACTCAAATGACTAATGTTGCTTATAAAACAAACAAAAGAAACTTTATAAACCCACAAAAAATATATGTCCCGATATTAAAACTTACGAATCAAATGTTTTTAAAGGTTCAAAAGATTCCTCATCCTTATCAATAATTTTTAATATTGATAAATCTTTCGAGTTTCAAATCAGAATTTAACTCCAAATACACGCTAAACTTTTGCTTTAAGCCTCATTTACCTTAACTCCTTTTCCCTATTCTCTAGAGGTTGGACCCTTAGCTCCTTTTTCCTACTTCTTTGGGGTCGGAGATGGGGATGATATGATGCCTCTTTACTTTGCTTTTGGCGGGGGAATTTCTAGGGTGCCGGATACCCTTCCTGCCGCCTCCCCGAGGCGGGTGATTCATGAATGACATGGGGGAATGATGATGAGTGAATGTTGTGTTGGAATGATAGGCAGGGGAGATGGGAGAACCCCGAGAAAACCTGCCGCGAACACCACCTCGAATTCTACTTGGATCGGACCGGGTTTGAATCTGCGTCCCCAAAGGTGGAAGGCGAGTGCGTTAGACACTGCACCCCCCAAAACCTTTGCTTTAAGTACTGGATCTTAAATGTATCGAAAATAAGTATTAACACCAGATTGTTTACTAACAGAAAATAGTCCACACGCCAACAGTTCTTTATAAAATTCGCGATGAGACAAGAATCGTTCTCAAGGTTAATGAGTAAACCACCCATGTTACACATATGCCGAGTCTGATACGAAATAGAACGAGTACTATCGTCATATGCAATTGTGAACATAAGTTGACAATAAGTTTTGAACATAAGTAATGAGTAGAGATCGATGTTAATTTCAAAACAATGCTTTTGATTATCATAAAAAACTTGTTAGGTATATAATTAAATAATTTTTTCATAAATATTAATGTACAGAAAATAGTAATGCCACATTCTTAGTAGACAATAATATTATTTTGGCTGTGACAGACAAGGTGAAAAAAGTATATAAGTCGATGCTGCCCTGGCATTTCATACCATCATGGTCCGGGTTTCCTTCGGGTAGAGGCGGATTGTTTTTACAGTTCCTCCAGGCTCTTGCCTAGGGATCAGCAGTCCATAGAAACAAAAAATTTAATAAAAGATCTTCATTTAGAGTTATTTGAATAGTTAAATTTTCGAATAATCATTAGTTTATATTTATACGTATTTATGACATAACTTTTTGTTTTGTCATAAATACGAATTTTTGGGTATTCTGTTAATAACAAAACACGTACCGAACTACTTTGATTCTCACCTTAGGAGTGTGCTGAAATGTCTGTCTAGGATGATATCTTGCTTGCTTCCGGAAAGTAAATAAGTTTATTGTCCTCCATGCGGTAACCGATATTACCATATTTATTACGACACCACAGTTGTAGTCCCAGGTACGCATTTGAGAGCAGATGTCAGGAACTAGAATCATATACAAAGTCAAACTATCCCTGAACAGTCCTTGAAGGGGTCCAAGGGAGGGTAGAGCTCCGCAATTACTTGCTGTACATCCTCAATTGACCTCGGCACTAGGAGGAGGAGATGTGGTCAGCATCTCGCCCCGATCGACTTGAGCCGAGAATCGGCTTGGTACTCATTTTACTTTATTTTTACCTGAGAGTCAGTCTGGATGTTGAACTGTGATGAAAAATCCCCTCCTCACCGGGGATCGAGCCAAGGCCATCCAGCTAGCAACTCAGCGCTATACGCATAGAGCCACGCTGACTCCAGATTATATATACATATATTTTTAATATTTATATATTATTTGTATAATATATAACCAAAGTAATAATAATATACTTTTGTTTTTCATGTCTTATTTTACTAATAATATTATAAGGAACAAAGTAGTATCAACAATAAAACTATCTAACAACCTAAAATAAACCTGTCTAAAAACACTCACAACTGTTTTAAAATTCGCAGAGAATCATCGCTGACCCAACGAAAATATTGAAAATCATTTTTTACATGAGAACATTTTTAAAAAGCAACATAATTTTAGAAAGCAAACGTTTTTTGCAAATGTTATAATTTTTCCGTCACTTTCTCTTGCGCCCCTAGGCAATTGCCTATATCGCATATGCCTTAATCCACCTCTGAGAAATCGATCGTATTTGTATGTGAACCGTAATATGAAACAACAGTGTCCCATTTATCAATTATGGACGGAGACTTTCACATCTTCAGGAACTAGAATCAACGCGTAGTTTCCTGCTACAACGTGATCTCACGCGCATCGTCCTGAGTTTCCTGTCCCGAATTCAACTGTCTTGCTGTACATCCGTCAATCTCAGAGCCAGAGAATGGATGATTCCGTTAGATAAATGGTTAATGTGTGAAACAACTTCCTCTTGACGTTTCCACCATACAATGTACCTCTCTAAATGAATACCAGTAGTCATTATTTACATTCTATTTCTGTTTTACTTTTTTCATGAGAACAATGCAATGTATTGAATTAGTTTAGAACTTTGAGATGAAAAATCTGATCTCTAACAAAGAAATTTATTCATTCTATTTATTTTATTACAAAAGTTTATTAATTTATTGCATTATTTAAGTAACAAATGAAAGTTAGAATTCAAATGAAATTCATTCAATTATTTACTTTGATGATTGAATCACGTCGTTTTTGACCTATGTTTTTCTTTTTTGGTCAGTTGTACATGAGGTTGGAAGCCCTACTTTTTGAAAATAGAACAGTTTTTACACCCTTGAAACTTTTATTTCTTTCCCTACTATTCTTCGCTTCTTTTCCATGGAGTAAAATATGAAATCTAGATATGGTCAGATATATTTGGCTTTATTTTTACAACGCATTTATTTTTACGATGTACGTACTTATAAAGCTACTAAATAAGTTCTATAAATTTAAAGAATACTTTTGAGCTGAGATTCAGTGAACTGTTAGTAGAGCATTTTATAGTTTTAGCAGAGCATGGTAAGTTAAGAAGTGAACAATGTTGCGGTAGTCAATACTCTAGGGTTGTTTTACCGTAACCAAACTCAGAAAGGTAATTAAAAAGAATTTTCTTGACCGGAATTTTATTCCAAACACATTCTTTATCGTATCGTCAGTTTATTATATTGTTTTGATTGAATTATTCAGCATATTTCCAATGTGGCACGAAAATTGTTTCACGAAATGGAAGTTAAAAATAACCTCTTCTCATATTCTATGACCAATTGCAGGCCAGACAAAAATATTTTTATATATTGCGGAGAGGTTCGTTTACAGTCGGCCGCGATGTTTGATAACAGTGTAGGTCTCTATTGTATAATATGGCTGCGGTTCGGGAAAGTTCGCCTGTCAGGACCAGAGGCCAGGTAGCAGTGGCCAGGTTCGTGCAACCGACAAGATTGGAACATGAGTGTGAACGCGTATCAAATTAGGAGAACATCGGACGTTTCACATGTACCACTTTTCTTCGTTAGTGGGAGGGTTGTAAATCTTTCGCGAACTAGAGAAGCAACACAGATAAATGCTAGTACTATTCGTCATCCATTACAATACACCTAAAACACAAGAACAATATGCTTTATTTCATTAGTGTCAGTTAATTAGAGCCATTGTGATGAGTAATTTACGAAGTCACCTAGAGGAAACCACATTCATCAATGTAAATGTCAGTGGACCCCAGTACTTCTCATAGCTATTTACCGTATGTTTTCGGTTCTCAGAACAAAACTATGGCAAACACATTGACACTTTTCTTTTGTGTTAATTAATTTATAAAATTTACGAAAGGAAAAATTAGGTGTGGAATACGTTCATAATATTTCATGCTAAATATATACGTGTTCCCATCTTTTGAAGTGAGACTTCTTTTAAAATATTTCACGTAACGAATCTAGAGGAGTGGTTTTATTCGTGACGTTCGAGAAGAATTGTGTTACGGATTGTACAGTGGAAGAGTAATAAAAACCAAGGGTCTCCTGACGTTTAAGTAAGAAAAAAGTATTAATAATAAGTTGATAGCATAAATACGAAAGACAATTTAGTAATTATTTTAATAAAGTAAGAAAGATAGTTAAATGGTTAGATGAAATATGAAGGAACAATTGAATGAGATCAATAAATAAAGAGAAAAAAATTAATACGAGTGAATTTATTTTCCAAAGTCGAATATATTAAAATATATATTAAAATTATTTTTATATCTTTATCCTTACCTCTTATAAAAAACCTAGTAACTTTTTCTTTCTTTGGGTCTGTTCAGGAAGCAATAATGATATATGCCAAAGGACTTAAATATGAACTTAATTCAATCTATATGTTGAAGTAGTGTAAAGTTGTAAATACAATGCTTTTATATACGAATGAATGTAGAGTGTAAATATGCATGTATGGATTTAGTTTAATTATCGCAAGAACTGTGAGTTGTAATTCCAATGTTCAAAGATAAGCATGTACTAAACAAGTAAACTTGTAAAAACTAACTTAATCAACTGGAATTGACGCTGTGGCAAGCTGTGGGGTATTTTCATTTAAAAATAAGTTTCGCTTGCTCAGTGAATCTATAACAGCTTGCACAGAAAGTCTACAACGGCTTGCTCAGTGATATAAATAGAGGTCGGCGATCGACAGTGAGGGGAGAATCAGTGAGAGGGTGGTTTAGTGACGATCAGGTCGTAAGTTGAGTAACAGGTAAAAAAAGGAGAGAATTTTGGTTCGTGCAGTTTACAGTGATTTTGGACTGCCTGGTTGTTATCGTGACGTCCTTTATGTAGAGGCCATGGTTTGCACTGTGCGACGGCTCTTACCATATGTTTATGGTGCTAGTTCAGTTGCACATAGCCCATCGTCGCTACACATTACCGGTTGGCACACCATACCTAACAGCGCCTCCCAACAGAAAGACTTACCCAGCCAATGAGCAAGCTGTGTTTGCTGGATTATTCCGAGGTTTCACTAGAAATTGTAAGTTGTTTCCAATTCATCTGACGCCACTGATTTTGGCGTACGTAATTTGAGAACTATATTTGCCTCTTTGCGTAATCGGGGAGGTCAAACCTTCGTTATTACATGTTATCAAGAATTTATTTTCTCAGTAAACATATAATAATTTTTCAGCTATTAAATAGAATTGCCAAATGTTAATTATTCTGTATGCATTGATCTGTCTTTTGCTTGATTAGTATACGTAAATGTGTTTGATCCGACTATGTAAATTTAAGAATAATAATTTATGTGTGTATCTTTTTTTGTTTAGATTTTCCTCACTACAAAGTCTCAATTCATTGTGAACTATTTTGTAATTTACTGTTTAATAAAATGTTATTGCTTCAATATCGCCTATCGTAACTTAGACCTTTATATTACTTCTAATTTAGTTAAAATTGGCTCCAACATATGATAAGTTGTGTTTTCACATTTATTATCACAACAAATTACGTAAAATTTGTTACAATACAGAAGAACGATCGATCTTCACGAAAACCATGACCTATGGGGTTTGGATATCGGACGGTATTTTTAGAATGATTTGAAGGCAATGAATACGAAAATTGTAATTTTGTGGAGATTAAAACTACCTAATTCTGATTATGGGAAAACTTCCAGTGATTCAGGAACTAACATGCTTGCTAGTCACCAAGAAACTCTGAGTCCAATTCCCGACGGGACCCCCCCAAAAATTTAGTATTCACTTTAACGTCCCTGTTTATATACTCGTATAGCTGTGCAGCTGAAAAGCTCATCCTCCTCCTCCTATTCACCTCCAACTACTCCTAGTATCACTAACCCTTACTATTACTAAAACTCATATGAACACCTTCATGTGGGCCAAATTCTAGGTAAATTCTGCTAAGCGGCTCACGTACTAACAAAATCCCTACCATGCACCTCCTACATCCTATCTTCCCATGTAATTAAGCTTCAATTAATTTTATTTTTTGTGGGGTTTTATGGCTCGTCGACATTTAGGTCATTAGAGCCCTAAAAACGTGTACAGGTAGGGAAAATGCAGTTACGCACTAGGAAGAACCAACATGACTTTCCTCGCGTGTGGGACTCGCCGAATGACTCAACCATACCCACTAAAAACCTTCCTGAATTACAATATATCAAAACATATCTTAAAACGTACATCAAAACATTGAGGACAAGAAATGAGGGGGGGGGACAAAAAAAGAGGGACAAAAATGAGGAAAATGAAAGATACCCTATCCCTAATAGCCTCGGGATCGAAAAGAACAAGAGGTAACTAAGGAAGGTCAGGAAAGAGAAAGGAAGGAGCCTTGAACAAGTAAGTGGAAGTAATATCTGACTCAGCTCGGGGCCCCGTGTTCGCCAAACACGTACTTACTGGATGTAAGTCCCCTGCGGGGAATTAAGCTTCAATAACACGCTACATTTCCTATTTACAAATTCTACTAATTACAAAAAAAAAAAAAAAGAACGCTGCACACTACCGATGACTATGAAGTGCTCTTTGGTATTTCGTAGAAACTCCTTTTCATGTGTAATGTCACAGATAAGACAAGTTAGTTTTAACAAGTTAAGGTGAAGTTCACTTCTTTTCTACGGTTCCCTTCATACCTTTATTTTTCTGCGTTTTTTCATCACAAGATCTCTGTTTATAAATATTGTGATATCATTGTGCGATGTAATTGCGCGTAGTGGTCACTAAACTATGTAAATAAAATAAAACTAGGTTGGCCGAGCAAATCTTGAATAATTTAAGAGAGTAAAAAATTCAGCAAAGCAATAATGAAGCAAGGGGAGAAAATCCTTATAGAGTAATCAAATTAACAAAATCTTGAAATAAATCGGAGACCGTTAAAACAGAAGAGTAGAAAATTCTTTCTCGAGGTAACGATTTACAGACACAATTTCCGTGAAACGATTCTAAAAATATTTCCGGAAAGGTTTCTTCCTTAATTAAAACCTCGCTAAAATTTTACAACGATTAAACCCTTCGAGCAGAAAATCCTCCGACTTTCACTTATCCTTAATAACGGAACTAAAGACTACTTTAAAAAAGAGGTCTGATTGTTTGAGGAAACGTAGAAAACGAAAACGACATTTTAATCTCAGTGTAGTAGTTGTTCAAAATGCTGAGATCGAATTGGGATAATATGATAAAATATTAAGAAATAACGACAAGAGAAAATTACGAGTATTGATTAAAAAAAGCAATTCCAAAAATTACGAGAAGTGTAGGTCCTAATATACGTACGCGCGTTCAAATCACACACATTAATAGGCAAATCACACAAATGAAGAATACTTTTAAAGCTCTAAAGGGTATTTAAAAATTACATCAAGAAAAGAAGCTACTCGACTCATTTATCTAAAAAGCCTGTTACTTGACTATTTTACTCCTAACAAATGACAGCTCTGACGCGTTTAGAAAGTAATAATATTCGTAGAGAATACTACGTGAGTTTCGTAATTGTAGTAGAATTATCATATACTATTCATAACTTTGCTGACGACCTGTTTACATTGTTAATGCTACATATGAGTCCAAGTGAAACTTGCTTACAACTAATAGATGGGGGAAAGAAGTATCTGTCATATTATTCAGACCAATAATGTAGTCTTGCTAAATAAACGTTCACATCATACAGAATGTGGTTACATTAATTTTTCCATGAAATTTAATGGCATGCGTTTAACTAGTTTACATTATTGCCAATTTAACGCTAAGAAATTAATATTTAAGATACAATAAAGGGTATCGAAAAATAAGTTTGATTATACTATGTTTTCACTTTTTATTTATAATGCATTTACAAGGAACATGCTAAGAAACTAATTTTCATACAAGAATTGTTCTATGTTAATATTATTTTTAAGCTGCTCATAATGCATTTTACTACATAGAACAAATTACAAGTACATATAATGTGTTTTAATTAAGACACGAAATACGTTTTTGTGACGCCTGTACTTGGGCATCTTAACTTTCTTATAAAATTACGCATTTTGCAAATCATTATCAAAAATGCGAATAATTAAGAAACATTTTATAATCATTAAATAGCCCATAAAATATTTTTATCTATAAATGAAAGATAAAACAAATCGAAGAAGAAAAATATATTTGCTAGCCACTGATTTTAGGTACCAAGCTACACATTTTCTATCAATTCACACCTATTAATTAATTTTACAGGAATGGCAAAATATTTCGTTAATTTACGAGTGTCAGGTAGATATTAGTGAGCTAAATCTGGACCAGGATACGTGGCGACGCAAGGAAATGCGTTAGACACATTAACATGAACAGCGTCGCTCTCTACACTTCCCTTCTAGAAGCCGCCTCCTACTTCGCGTCGAGTGAATGGTCTATTCTCCTCTCCTTTCCCCATTTCCTCACATCTTCCCATTGCCATCTCCTTCATAACTCGCACCCGCATCCTTATACACCAACATTTATTACCATTATAAACAGCGCCATTTCCTTTTAACGATATTTGATCTTTCCCGGGTCGTTGATTTCCTCGTGATACTCGCGTGAACTGGCGGGTTCAAGGGTTGAGTTGAGAAGGATGGGTTGAAAGGATGCTGCGGGTATAGAGGCGTCGAAATGACCTGTCGGAAGATACGGAAGAGAAGGAATATCCGAAGAGTATTTGACGAAGAAGTATGGAGAGAAAGATTTGCGAAATTCTTGTGGGTTTGGAGATGAGGATAAGCATTACAATCAAGCAATCCATCGACAGAGAAGATCTCCCGGAGGGATATCTTTTTGAATGACGTGAAATATTGAAATACTTGTAAAAAAAACTTGGTTAAATTCATGAACACATTTTTGGGAGGAAACATTGTCAAGTTCGATTTGAACATTTTTGTTGTGACCTTTAGGAGAATTTTTTATTCAGCCTTATATAATTAATATTATTACTATTTATATAAAACTACTATCTATACAACTACGTACTACTTATATCATTTAGTTATGTTAAAATATTAGTTATTATTTTGTTGTACAATTGTACTGTATCATTATTTCAGAAACAGGTAGTTCGGATGGGTATAACAATTTATGAAGCAAGAATTAGTCGAAATTGAGAAATTGTCTTTTTAGGTGGCATATTTGTAACAACTAATTTCTGCATTTCTGGTTAATAGCAATATTTTCATTAAAAAATTAATGTTTTTGAAATAACAGAAATTACAGAAAACCAGTAGTGGAACACTGAATCTTCCAACTGTTTTCAACTCTTTTGTATTTGTGCCTTTACGGCTTGATAATTTCATATATTGTTGTTAATATTACTGTTTTAATTAGCTATGGGCGGCAATAACACCTACTGCCCTCACTTACCCAAGATTCTTCATTCATCGTTTACGTTGATCTTCCAGTATCATGGATTCGTTGGATCATACGTGAGAATGTTTCCTCTTTGGCATCTCATCAAATAGGGTCTTCACAATTATAATTTTCCACTTATTTCATATATCATTCTTTATTGAGACGAGGTCGTAAGCGTATCACGTGACTATCTGTGTCATATTTTGGAGTACGCATCTGCTCGGAAAAGTGGGATGTTCAGATTATGAGTCTAGAGGTACTGGGCCAACATGTGCAGATTTAATACGACGAGGAAAATCCTACCCAAAAAAACTCAACCACTCTTCAGTTCAGCATGGAGTGGCATCAGTTTATGTATATAAAACCTGGAAATATTAATCGATTAGATATAAAGTGTGTTGACAGAAAATACGAAATACGAGGGGAACGTAACCGTGGCTCAGAAGGGAAGAGGGGTATGGGATAAAGTCTTTACCATAAAAGAAGATCAGAGAGGAAGCAAAACCTACGATACGTTGAAGAGCAAAGAGAGGGTGAAAGCTGAATGACGATGCGATATGAGGGAGGATATAATGACCTGGAAGTGGAAATTTGCTCGTGAGAGGAACGTAGCGTCGTTTGAAAGTGAGGCGCGATGGGCGCAAAGCTTGTGGTTGTGTGATCGGTAAGCGCGCCACGCTCTTCAGCGCCATTCATAATTTGCAGGCGCCGCAGCCCACGCCATCTAGTGGTACTTCCATAGCACACGCTCCTACCTAACGGAAGAGGGACCGAGGGCGGTGAGCATGGAAGCGGGCAGCCTTATGCGGCGACGGCCAAGGGCGACAAGCTCACTGCCGCCTTCGGGTGTCGGTCTCTCAGTTGGTATTTAATATGAGAAGCGTTTGCTGGTTTATGATTATTATCTTGCATGTGCTATCCACGGGAGACAGTAAAATGTAGCATGGATACTTCGCCTAGAGATGGAATAGGAGAATCATTAAATATTGTTACTGAATAAATAACAATAAAAATGAGAGATTGAGATAACAAAACTCGTTCAAGATGTTAAATAACTTTGATGGTGGGAAATAAATACAAAAATTTAATGCTGCCCGGTAGAGCGATTCTGTGTTGCAATATTTTTTGATAAAGTTTTTCTAATTACTGATACGAGAAAAAAATATTTATGTATAATTTATGTATATTTTTAATTTTCCACTTGTTACTTTTTGTAAGTAAAACGAATATGGTAGTTCCAGTTATTTTAATGATATGATTCTCTGTCACTTTATGTGATCGCATCCTTCCGAAAGCGATTATTAAATTTCGCTTAAGTAACTATTACAACGAAGGTACAAAGAAAATACTTTTCATATTGATATTGATATAAGTTCAAATTGCTCAAGATACATTAATATTATCACACTGGATTCTTATAGCATATATAGCATTTACATCCAGAAGTGACGTACAGTGGTTTCCAGGAAGTAATTCTCAACCAGAAAATACTTCAAGCATGGGTTTTCAGGTTGATCGCCATGAAACTCCACTCAAAGAACTAGCCTCTCCTCCAAAATACTCTCCAGTAGATTATCTTCAAAGATTGAAGGAGGTAATTTTCGTAGCTTGTTTACGAAGTGACAGTGCATACCGAGGAATTTGCGAATTTTGCTACCATCTCTTTTTTGTAGCTTCATGCAGATTTAAAAGAATTGAATACAAGATACTTATCGTGAGCAACTCCGTGATACAAAATTCATATTTTTGTGATAAATATAGAAACGTGTACATAAATATATGTAGATTATGTCAGCTACCTCAAGATACTGGTAATATACTGCAAACTGATTGATCTGAAATAAACAAAAGAAGAAGAAATGTCAACAAAATAAGCTCTAGTCGGTGACAAAACCAATGTCATTGGAAATGATCAATTAGCGCTTGTAGACCCATGAATTGAAAATATTTACCAGCATTATAAGACATATTCAAGCCACATCGTAATGTTTGCACACAATTAGTCAAGATTGTCGTATGAATTATGGGAGTGTGAAAAATATGGGAAATAAAGGGCGGAGTACTTAAAACGCTTCACGAGAATGGATATAATAAACATGCAACGTCTGTGGACTCTAATAGAGACAGACAAGAAGTATGATATATTTCAGGACTATGCAAATAAACTAGGCAAATAAAGAAATTAATAAGATTGTAGAGAAGCGCATGCCTCGTCGGGAGAGGGACGGGCAACGACGCAATGACGGTAAAGTTGCACAATGAATAACAAAAAGAGAAATGAATAGAAAGATAACCTTTCTTTGCTCCTTGCTATAGATGCAAGGTACCCATAGGATCAAAGAAATGAATGAAAAAAATTTATGTTTGTCGTAGAATAGTTTCAAAGTTAATAAAATGTTTGGTAATATTTACTCAAAGATTCGCCCAAAACGATTGCGTATATCTCGTTACTGAAATGTGTGAGTTGTATAGGAGGAGGACACACTATTAGAGACTTGCCATGCCCCGACCAGAAGAGCTCGGCCGAAACAAGAGCGATCGTGCAGAGGAATTCACGCTTCAGAATCGTGCTTCGCGTGGCTACCTGCAAAGTGCTGTTGCCCACCCGCCGAATCTCCCGGAGGCGATGGAACGACGAAGAGTGGGAACGAGAGGAATGCAGTGCCATCAGACTGCGGTACGTCGCGCGCGGAAGGCCTGGGTTCACGGACCGCTGCTGCTGTTGCTCTTCAATGTGGGCTCTCTCCGAACAACATTCCACGACGGGATAGCAGGAAAGTGGAAGATCTTGTCTAGGCTTTGGTCATACATATTTGAAGAGAACCATTAATTCATACGCAAAAAATTTGTCACTAAAACTTATACATCAGCATCTCAAATGTTTAATTTTTATGACTTAATTTTTGCGCAAAAAAGGAACGAGAATTAAGTACGAAACTTATTCAGAGTTATCAGGCAATATGCTTCCATGTAGTTACAATTCAGATGTAGTTTTCATATGGATTTTTTTTTCTCTTTTATTGTAAAATATATCATATTTGGAATTAAAATAATATCCATTAAAATGCTGGAGTTCTTTTCTTCCCACATGAAAGAACTCATGAATCATTCAATTTACTAAATAAATATTATGTAATTGAAAAGGAACTGTACATATTTCATGGTCAATGTGCGTTATGTTGGAAATACCTTGAAGATTGGGTCTAAACAAAATAAGAAATATACTCAAGATGTTTCCATATTTTTATATTGATTAATATTCCTTACAATATGTTTAACTGCATAAATAAATAATTAAATAAATGGGGATATATTAGGAATAAAAATATCTTTGACACAATGAATAAAAATTCTACAATTTGTAACTAACAAAATTCATACCTTAACCTAAAAATTAACGTGATAAGATATTTTCTAAAAAATATCTGCGAACTTTGTTCTAAATTGTTTGATCGAACTAACGGATTTTCAAGTATTTTCTTGGGTTTAGATGATCCAAAAACAGGGAATGAGAAACAAAACATTTTGTAAACTATAACTATAAGGAACTACTGTGTTAAAATTAAGGATTAAGATTTTTATTTTGTATGTTCTTTTCGGCCCAGTCAACCTCATTTCATTATTAAATTAGTCCCTTTAATTAAGAAACTTTCAATCACATCCTGAGATTAAAGAAATAAAACTTGTTTGGCCTCTCTCACGTCACGTGTGGATGACGTCGTAATCGGGGGATGTACATGTTCGTAACCAGCGATGCACCTGACCTGGTTGTAATAAAAAGGACGACGGATAACATAATCTAATTAGTGATAAACAAGCACTCCAAGATTGCGGAAGGAACTCCACATTTACACCTTCAATATTATATCGGTGTGTTCTTCCGCTCTAAATGAAATTTTCTTGTCATTCCCATGTCTCGGGAATATTTGTGAGATCTTTATTCCTGATTATGTTGTAGTATCTGCTTCATCTTTGTTTCCTCGTCACTCTTTCAGAATTAGTGTGGATTTCATTCTTCTTTTTGCTGAACAAGTAAGAGTTTTTCTCCCTCCCAGGGGACTTACATCTAGTAAGTACGTGTTTGGCGAACACGGGGCCCCGAGCTGAGTCTGGCATTACTTCCACTTACTTGTGCCAT
>NNCF01126132.1:1052651-1089078 GCA_002313205.1 Laupala kohalensis
CTTCCGGATTCGAACCCGGGACCTTGAGCTAGTAGTCTCTACGAGACCACCTCAGAGGTCTTTGGGTTTCACAAGTTGAATGAGAATGGTAGACGGGCCCGAGAGGCGAACGGGATGGCGCAGTCGGTAAGCGCNATGGCGCAGTTGGTAGGCGCATGAGCGCGTAGAGCTCAAGGTTGTATATTTTTTATCTTATGGGGAGGTTCAGATCTCTTCCACCTAACAGTGACTTAGGAAAACGAATTTGAAAAGAAGAGAAATTGCCGGGGAACTTATGGTACCGAACCGACAATTATACGGAATAGACGAGGGAAACCCCAGCTGAAAAGCTTACCTAGTTCGGCCAAGACGAACCGCCGAGCAAATTTCAACCCACACTCTACTGATCAGCGATATCATGAAGACGAACGCACAATCACTAGACCACCGCTTTCGTTTAACACAAGTCAACTTACTTGGATTAATAAATGTTTCCACGAAAGCAACCCTCCCAAATTCCCGCCTCCCTTGGCAACGGTCTGTTCAAGGAACTACTTTTTCCCGCATAGGACTTTTAAGAAAAAACGTGAAAATTTCCGTCCACGAGTGACAATTAAAAAATTTAAAATATCACATGGTCTCACCTAGTGTTTCACACAATTCCTCTAGGTTTGCTAAATTATCATGGGACAGTTTAGATTTACATTCCAGGTAAACTTTCAAAGAAATTTACACATCGGAATGCCTTATATTCAATTCTTTTTTCATAATCGGTGTTAGCGTACGTCCACTTTCCCCGCGAAATATTTGTCGCGGTTTTCGTCGGTTGCCTCGGATTCCCAACATGTACCTATGTGACCCCGCTAATAATTTTGCGAAAGCAAAAAAAAATATAAAAAAAATCACCCAGACCCAGATGTCGCAGGTCATGTCTTAATGATAATGTGATAATTAATTTTTAGGCAAATCTTTATAATGAGGCAGAACTGCTTTGAAGAGTTTTCTTGGGCGACATCCACTAACTCTGTAGTTGGTCATAATACGAAAAGACCAAGAAGGGCAGTAAAGCACGTGTATTGGTATACGAGATCTTTAAGAAAAAGGATTGATAAATTTTATATTAATATCTTATATAATTTCCGAATTAAACACTACATTTATTCTCCGTACATGTTTCAGTGTCTATTTTTGAGTATCGAAAACACATTAATTAGATTCACGTTAATTTGTAAATAACTGGTTCAGTTTTAGATTTCGCCGATTTTATGCCGACGGATATAACGAAAATCGAAATATCACTCTGTATATTAGATTCTAACCACTTAAAAACCTTGATTCCGCACAATACATGTATCGTTGTAAAGACAAAGTACAAAATCATCTCATCACTGAACTGGCAATTGTCATTTTTGAAAACTATTTCAGAGCCAATCAAGCAATAAGATGAAATCCCATTTTCTTTCCAGGGTATTAATCTCGAACGAGATTACGAAATCATACGTGAGGTTACGGTCCTTCTCACTATTGAAGCGCACCATTCCCACGAATTCCTGAACGTACCCAACCACAGACCCATTCTATAAATGTAAGTCGCGCATTCAACAAAATGTGGGAGTAAGAGTCGGGATTTAGAGGTGTGATCTTGTCAGGTCACGTTGCGCTGAACCACGTAAATATCGTTTTTATGTAGTTACGGTGCCTTGATGATGTAAAGGGGGGAAGGGAAATTGATAGTTGTGATACATCTTTTCGGAAGGTTCCTTCTGAAAATGTTTGAAACAAGAAAAACAAAGTCAGGAGAGATTGCCTAACAATATTCAAGCAATACTACTTCAACTTGAATATATCAAGAAGCTGTGCAATATGTTACTTAGTGAACTTACGACATAAAATTACACTTTCCCCCCCCCTCTCCCACATAATATGTGAATACATTATTACTGTGAACATTATAAAATGTTCACAGTAAATTGTACTATTTTACAATGCGTGATTTACAATACCTAAAATAGAGAACGTGTAGTTTCCAGGGGTTTATTTATGAGGTTAGTCATATGTAATAAGATAAATGCATTATTTTATTAAAATATTTACTTGACATGGTTATTAATTATTTAGAGATAACTTTTCGCAAGCAGACATTTTCGTTTGATATGACATTCTTCGTCAGCAATAAACAAATCACAAAGAATGGAAACTAATTAAATTTCAAATTAAAAAAGCTCTCAGCATAATATTTCATGGATGTTAAATTGTCTTCACGTAGGAAGTATATTTTTGTATACTCCCCATTTGCTTATTCCTCTACTTTTACTGGTTTGGTAGTATAAGCTATGAAGTACGATATGGTAATTCTAAGGTTATGGCATTTTTTACGTCCGGATGTATTACTGATGCTACTAATATGAACGTCGGAATAGTAATGAGGAATTATGGGAGTGGTTGGGTGATTAAATGGATGAAGAAAATATAAAACCACATTCACAATCATACACGGGATTTTCATTATGTCTTCGACTTTAAGAGCATGTGGTGTGACCAATAACGCCATGTTCTCTCTTCATGTCTGTTCCACCAGTTCCAGTTTCCTTGGGAAACTAGCCACGGACTAGAACTGTTTGGGGTATATAAAGAAAATCTTATTCAAAATATGGTATCGACTACCTAGATTCATCACAGAAAACAAAATATGATTTTTAACCTTTGTACCTTTTAGCATTAAGGAAGTAACTCGCACATATTTTTAATGTTGAAAGCATCTGTTGGTGTAGCAGTTAGTGCACCGTATTATAACAGAGATTACAAACCCCTCTACTGAGTTAAATTTATCCTGGTAAACAAAGTGGTTCTGCAGGTTTCCTCAGGGTATTCTCCTCTCCCCCACCATCAGTTCCACCACAATGACCTAAATTCAGTCTTTCTATCACCAATTTTTAATCCGCCTCAGGGAGATGCGTACGGTGCCCTTGTAATTCCTTCGTTACATACTTGTCACCACATAAGAAAAAAAAGGTGAAGAAACGTTGTCGAAGTCATGATTAAAATATATTCGGAAAAATAATTGTATATGACTCAATTGCTTCCCAGCCTCTTTCACACAATTTTACGAAAATTGATAAATGTATCAGCAATTGGTTAAAAAAATATTTCTCGACATCACAACCACAAATCCAATCAAACATCGAGAAAACGTTGTTTATATCTCTTCAGAAACAGACAACGGACCAGCCTCTCTGCTACGCACTTGGCGACGCCCATTTCATCTTCACCCGGGGAATTTTACAAAAATTTTGGTTGAAAAATATTCACGCATGAACATTTAAATGGATTTTAACGAAACTTTTACTGTCGTATTCAAAAGCATGGATTGTCACAGAGATATATTACATTTTCAGAGTTTCGAGTAGAAATTAAAAATACCAGGAAGGGCAGTTACTTTCGTTGTATGAATTCTTTATGATGATAGTGTTCGATAGTTTGCTTCAATAATGTCGTACGTGAAAGGGAGTATTGAAAGCAACGGATCAGAAGATGTTTCTCTAAATGATGCTCTTGGGACTTCCTCGTAACGAATACGGCAACTGTAGATCCGGCTGCAGGACGCCTTAATGCTACCCAATCCAAACAAAGTAGTACAAAAAAGATGTATACAAAAGATATTTTTAAATAGGACCAATCTGACTATTTTGTTTCTTGTGGTCAGTACTTCGAATAAAAACGTAATTATGGTCACCAATTAGTACATTTTGTTTGAGTCAAATTTTAATTTTTAAGAGTATCTCATCGATTAACAGAGATTTAGACCAAGAAAAAAAATTTAATGTTATGATTAGTTAGATTGAAATTATGTTACACACACAGTAGAGCGTCAATTAGTGAACGTCATCATGGAAAAGAAAAGTAACAATCAATCGCAACGATGTCTATGTTGCCATTTTAATAACGTACAAAAACCAGTGAGTTCTTGAGAACTAATCTTTTCTTATTCAACGAATTAGAGGTAAGCATATTCTCTCATATCTATTTTTTCTTTTATCGTGAATTTCTGTGAGGTATGTCTCCATTATCCGAACCATCTTCGAGAATATTGAATGAATGAATGTCTTTATTACTCCATTTTTATATAATATAAATATAATAATAAAAGGCTTTATTTCAACAAAATACTAACTTTAACTCACTTTACATATTTCTTGGATTAATAAAGTTTTCATCCAGAGACTATAATCCTGTTTGGGACGGTAGGTAAATTTGTCAGAAGAATCAATAGCGGATAGTGTCTGATCGACTTAACAGTTGTTTCTCTTATTCTATTCGCAGCTCTGTCGTGTACAATGACCTTCTTTAGTGATTATCATAATTTAGCAATATACTGACTATTATAAAATAAAAGCTTAAATTTAACGAATTATTCACGTAACCAAGAGCAAGAAATAAACAACTACTCAAATACAGAAAATATTGAAATAAGTTCAGGTGTTTTAAGCCTATTTCTAATCCCAAATTTAATATACAAGATACACACCACGAAAAACTACTGAGCCCATCGTTGGGATCATCGACGCTTTAGTAGAGTAGTAGAGTCATTCCCTTCAAAACGTATGATACACTCAACCTACAAATATGAAGACCGGACAGTTGACTGCCGCTCGTCCTGAGGGGAACAGAAGAGCAACACCACCAATCCTGAGCCTGGGGCCATGAACCAGGTGAGGCCTCAGGAGCTGCCGGATGCGCGCCAGAGCTCATTAATCGCGAGTCGCACAGCGCTATCATGGAGCGAATTACGTTTCCTCTTTTTCGGCTGTCGCTCCTCCATTGTGGTGGCGGGCGACGCATAAATAAGGCACACAATGTATGCACGGATGACTACGTTGCCCAGCAACGACGAAAGCGCACCCTCTACAATGCTCCTCTGGCGAAGGGGTGGGGAAGATGATGTAGAAGTCGGTTAGCAGGATAACGCTCAAAAAAGGTTCTCCGCTATGCAAACATGAAGTTATTTGATCCGTATATTTTTATTAATTTTGGGAGATTTACTAATTTAACTTAAATTAATACAAAAAAGTGTGCGGAGCTATTATTTTGTTTGTGAAGAAACTAGTATCATTTTTAATGTCAAATCAAACGACCCAATATTTTGATGAACAGACATATATTTACTCAAAAACAATAAAATAACATACACAATCCTTGTTGTGGATCATCTTCAGGCAAATTAAGAGCAATGGGCATCTTCACGTCAGTTGTGAAGATGATCCACAACAAGGATTGTGTATGTTATTTTATTGTTTTTGAGTAAATATATGTCTGTTCATAAAAATATTGGGACGTTTGATTTGACATTCGTTTTATATGCAGACGAAAAATATGACTAATACTATCATTTTTAATACAATAAATATGGAAGTGCAGTCAACTGTTTAGCAAGAAAACACGACTAAATTACCGAAATAATATTGATGAAATTCCGCAGAGTGGTAACTTAATAGTTTCAGAGCTTCAGGACATATCAAGTAGGAATCAATACACCATTATGTATGTATTTGAATTTTTTTATTGTAATTTGAGGAGACAGACGACTATCATCAATATATAGATTTCTATATACTTCATCGGGTATTATTATCCGTACATCGCTAATCAGTTTACTACTGCATATGCGTATAACGAACAGTGAATATTATTATTCTAAGCATGTTGTATTTTTATAGGATGTTCTGTTAGCGAGATAATAAATATACGGTAAGTTCGAATTATTCTGTTTTCTTCACCATATAATATTAAAACAGTTGCGATTTAGAAAGAACAGTTCTTAAAAAACCACATTATTCACACGAGCAAAGCTGCTGTTACTGAGCTAGTTTATTAATGAACACTGTGTTTGGACTTGAAATAATAATACTAAAAACTTTATTTTCAAAAAAACAGTTATACACTGCGTACAACCAAGTGGAGGACAAACTAATTTTTCCTCCGAAAGAAAGCAAGGGAGCATCATATTAGTTCTAATCTAGGGCCATAAGGCAGAGGCAGGTTTCAAATTTCAGGATACTATTGAGATAAGAATAAAAGTATTTCGGTGCATGTTATAATTAACAGAATACCAACAAATTTGTATTTAATAAAACAAAAAAGTTATTTCACAAGTATTTATTATTATACACTACAGATATTGTTATACACAATAGTTATCGAAAAATTGTTTATAAATCTTAACAATTAAATAACTCTGAATTCGAGATTTGTTATTTGAATAGACGACTCCCGTAGGAAGAGTCTAGGGAAACTGTATAAAAAATTCGCCTATACCCAAAGTAATATAAACAAGATTCTTGATTGAATAATTGTGACACTCAATGCAGAAACATTATACAGCAGTATCCATTCTTGGAAACGCAATTATTGGGGGGGGGAAATAATGAATATATCACCCTAGATGATCTGTGGTTTGAGAGATTATTGCTTCTCTGCACAAGGGATATGGAGTCCCGTATTTATTTTGTATATCATTATTTTACTATAGCATAACTCACACCCGGTTTCGAAAAATATGAAAGCAATATTGACTTATAGACCTTCATATTTAAAAAAAAATATTGGACCATCACATATTCTTCACAGTGCCAAAAAAATAAAAATAAAATTGAAAAGCAAGTTATGATATTTATTCAGTTTTTCGTCGGTGAGTTGTGTTATTATGTTCTCTCCTGTAACTTATTCTGCAGATTTTATTCTCTTACTTAATGTATGGGATCATACTTTCTGGATACTCGACACGAAAGTTAGTACCTTGTTCGAATCGTACGAAAATTCTTTCCCCAAAATCTATGTAGACCGTATGCTCACTCCTCAGAACAATGGGGTTAGTGGATGAAGTCCCCGAAAAGGATATAGCCCGGACGGAGCAATTGAGGTCAGGATATGCCATATTACAAGGCAATAACATCCCGGAGACACTCCCTTATGAATGCAAAAGTCATGGTCGTTGATGAGTAGCAACAGAAGAAAAACCATCGTCGGTTAACAAACTTTTTATCGTGGCCCTACAACAAACATAAAGAAGAGGTCATAACCAACATCGATGTTGTAGGCTTCGTACATATTCTAAACATTATGTAACTAAGAATAAACTTTTCTAATGTTTTTGAATCACTTTCAAATGTAGTGACTATAAGAAGAATATAATGTATATTCATGACATGAAATATTACATAAGATAGCGCATTTATCGTAATATTTAATTTAATACTTTCACACAATTTTACAATGGAAAACAATACGATAATTTTAATAAACATTTAAATTTTCCTAATTCAGATCAAATCAGATTATAATGTCAATTTTTATGTTATGATATTCAGAAACACAATAGACCAATCACTGCAGAAACGTTTCTCTTACTGAAACGTTTCTCTTACTCTAACGTTACTCTTCTATAATATAAGAAAGATTTCCTAGACCAGTCCATGTTCTTTCATTAAAACTTTAAAATTGATAATCCATACTTATTGTCCTTTAATATTATAGTACTCATTACACAGAAATGTACTTCTGTAGATCCAAAAAACATTACTTTTAAGTATATTTTCATATTTTTCTTCGAACAGGATTTTTGTATTAGTGCTGATTCATCTATTGCGGTGATTGGTATAGAAGTTTCATTTGAATAATTGTGTTTTCTATGAAAGCAAGAGAGCTATTGTAACAACACGAGTACATCAGCAAGGGCGAGCCGGCTGCTACTAGATGTTTTATTGTAAGAAGAATTTGTAATATATTCCAATAAATGCCACCTACTCTCAAGATGTCATCCCCTGGTTATAATTTGTGACACATTTTGGAACTGTTGAGTTAAACCACTGTTTCATATTGGACACACAATCGTAATTCCAAGAATAGTAATTTTGTATTCAGGCTGGTACATAATGGCAAGAAAATAAAGAGGTGAATTTTTTGAACATGCTGAGAAGCAAAAAGGTACACAGACAAAACCAATTCATTTGAATATTTCTATTAGCTTCATTGAATTTGGGAACTACAATAAATTTAGACGAAGAACTACAATCGAAATATCTCGCCTTTACACATCGCCGCCTACTTCTTCCGAAGTTGGTTCACACAGTTAAACCGACTTGTCAGATGGATACACAAGTTCGCGAATTCTCTCATTGTAATTGAATACAATTCATTATTTTTGTTTTTAGGTTTCTATAACAATTGAAAATTGGGATGTTTAAGTTTCGGAATAAATTTTCAAATGAAAAATGTTGTTTTCGAATGAACGTACACAATATTCGGGGAAGATAAACAAATAGTATGATGGAAACGGACACATTTTTAATATTTACTATCTGAAACTGATAACATACATTATGAAAAAGAGATATTTGGTATGAATTACTTGGCAGGATCCGTCATAGTAAAGATCTTTTAGTCAGAATTTCTCCTTCACATTTAGTTTTAAACTCTACAATTTATAAATTCTATCTCTTTTACTCATCGTTCTTCATTAATAAATTACTTCTATAGCAGTCTCAAAAAACAAATTGTATTCACTCGTTCATTTCGATATTAAATGGTCACATGAAATTAATATGAGGTTCTGCTACATTTACATACTAAAAGAAAAACGAATTCATAAAATCTTGCGACATTGAATTACTTAATATGATTTACGAACATAATTTTCAGAAAATTCAATCCTCTAGTGTTATTATACTAGTTGTAAAATTACACTGACTCTGTGAAAGCAGAAAATTAGAGCGCACTTATATTCGAAGTAATTAAAATGTAGTCAAAAACAAAAAAAATATATTTTTTTGGGTGGCAAATTTGCAAGCTTACTGATTTCTGCAATTCTAGCAGTACTTAGCTGGATAATAGTAATCTTACAAGAACGAAAATAAAATTTGAAGAATTCTTATTGTTTGAATACTATTTTCTCTTGTTTTCTCATATTGATTATTTGTTGTCGTTATTTCTAGAAAAAATTAGCGGTTGAACATTTTGCTTTTTAAAATAATTTATTTGTGTATCACTTTCTATTGATTACACGTCTGTACATTTGAATCAAAACCCTATAACTGTATTTTGTATCCAACACATACTTTATCTGTATTATATGAACGAAAAAAAGGACAAAGACGCATATTGTAACTACAGGGGAAATGGAGGTAGAGCAACTGTAATAATGATGGGACAGAATCTTTTAGATAATATGGTGAGTTCTTTCAATTATTTTCTTTCATTTCCATTAATTTGTTCCATAATCAAGACTCTGCACATTGATCTCTTGGATCCTTTAACAGGGGTGTCACAAATAAGGCACCACTCAACGGGAGTGACCATATTAATCTCAAAACACGATTTCTTTACGCTTGTACATACATTAAACAAAATTCAGTTTCTTTTGTATTGCAACAAATATCAATACAAAATTGAACTCATCTCGTAGACTCAACAATGTCTCAAAATTGACCTGAAATTTTTCAAGTGTTTTTGAAAGGGGAGTTTCAAGGGCAAAATGAGAATATGGATGAAATTTGGAGCAACCCGAGATATTACACGTTTCCGTTTCAACAACACATGAATATTTAAGCCTAAATCGAGATTCGAACTCTTTTTCTTTTAATATCATTTACTTTTCCCCGTACCGAACCAAGTCATTGCCGGGGCACTACAACAGATCCAATTAATTTTCCTTTAATTGTATTTCGCATTTCCCCTAATTTAGTTGCAAAATCTTCAAATTTATTATACCTCGTTGTCTATTCCTCGTAAAATGGAAACTTTCATTTCAAACTGAGAACCTTTTACGGAAGTCCGGAGTGCCAACGGGAGCACGTCTGGGCAAGCAGGGCACGGCATGCTCGGGTAGAGTCAAGCTGCAGCCAGTATTCGAATAGGTCAGTTAAGATCTCGGAGCAGCCTGCTGAACGCAACTTCGTGCGCGAGCTCCGTCTTTTGACACACTAGCGCAAGGGAAGTCTCAGCACCTACCATATTTACAAATATTAATAATAGTTTTTTTAACAAACCGAGGTAGTTTGCTCATATATGAGTAGTTTATCGTTTTACTTTTCATAAATGTAGTTCAGCAACATTTATCAAACAGTTTGTTTCAAAATATTACATCATTACTTCAAAATTACAGCTTATTTTACGACATTTTTAGTTTCAATATATACTAACTAATCCTCCGTCTCGTCAGTCATGTCTTGTTTTAAAAAGAGTATGGGCTATCAGCCTGATTCTTCTTTACATTGCTTCATAACGTAGTACAAAAAGCTGGAATCGTGAAAAACTTCTATCAAATGA
Organism: Laupala kohalensis; assembly: GCA_002313205.1. Lineage (NCBI taxonomy): Eukaryota > Metazoa > Arthropoda > Insecta > Orthoptera > Trigonidiidae > Laupala > Laupala kohalensis. The sequence continues at coordinate 1,062,951 of NNCF01126132.1, forward strand.
TTTTAGTAGACATATGGTTTTGGAGCCCAGAAACAACAAAAAATTCTCAATTTCAGTCTACACTTTATCTTTATATCCATTAAGCTTTTTAATATCCTACCTGTCAAAATTAGAAGACTGTCTATAGATCACAAATACAAAATAATCATTTCCTAAAATATAAGTGAATTTTATGAAAAAGTTGTCAATCATGTGAAATTGTGGCTGCGAAGAATATGATTGTTTAGAATTTTTGTTTCTGTAATAGGTGTGGTTAATGTTAAAAACACCTCTGATGCGTGATGTTTTGTTTATGTGATGTGTTGTATTCTATTTCTTTGATATATCAAACAATTGTAATGCTTCTGATGCCCTCAAAAGGTTTCTACAGTAAACTTCTATTCTATCCTATCCGCGGTGGTTCTGACCTACTCCATTCAGACATATTTGGAGTCGTATTTACTTTATGTCAATGTAGTTATTAAGGGAAATGAGTTTCAGCTAAGAACTAATACGAATGGATGAAACTTCCTTTTTTTTTTTTTTGCCTTGGTAACACATTTATTAGGTTCTGAATATATTTTCGACAGCATGGCAGGCATCTCATCATAATCACCAATAGGGTATATTCCATATAGAATTATAGAATACACTATTATATGTACGTACATAGGGTATTGATGACTATGATGAGATGATTGGCATGCTGTCGAAAATATGTTCTCAAGCTAATAAATGCGTTATTAAGGCAAAAAAAGGAAGTTCTATATTATATATAGAATATACCTAGTATTCTATATATGTGGGGACACATACGCCAGACACTCGTGGACATCCCTGCATTCCGCACTGTCCATCGGCAGCGGTGTGCGCAGCGTGTCACTTGTTCCCAGCAGGGTGCGCTGCGTTCGCCGCGCTCACAACGACCGACGGCAATAATTGGAAGGAGAGAACATGTTTGCTCCACGGGAGGCGATGACTTATTAGAGAATATGACTGGGTGGACTGCTTGGGCATTGGGAGCGTAACGAGACGGCATTAGAAAGGCGGCTTGAAGAGCCGTGGGATTGGAAGAGCAATGGAGAATTCTACGCAGAAACTCATCACAGGATATGATGTCATTACGATATAAGAATATAAAAGCCAAGAGTGTGATGTCCATTCTTTGGCCTTTCGATACAAATGATAAATTAAAATGTGATTTAAAGGAATGAGTTTACCGTTATATGTGCTCGGGTACATGACAAGGGAATTCGAATGGATATTTTGTTTCCTTCTTTGCTTTTTTATTAATTTTTGATTAGACGAGATTCAACGAGATCCAACGATTCACGTGGCTTTGGATGAGGGAATTGGGAAGGAGAGGTGTTAGGTTGAGCCCGAATGTTTGGTACGGAATCTTGCCCAGTGAGGCCGAAAATAAAAAACCATCCTGGCTTGGGTTTTTCTCCTGTTTTCCTTCGAATAGAGATGTATATTTCTACAGACACGGTAGTCTCTTACCTAGGGATGGCGTCTATTGAAATAATAAATCTCAAATATTAATTGTTACGATAATAAATAATATTTTCCGAATAATCTATGATTTGACAATAATACGTATATGAAATAACTTTTTTGTGAAATAACTTTTAATAAACAAAGAAATGTAGGTACTCTAACAATATTATAACATGTACCGAACTACTTTCATTCTTATCTTAGGAGTGTGTTGAAATGCTAAATCCGCCTCTGCCTCAGAGCCCTTCATCGGAATTGATGGGATGATCCCTTCCATCCGGAGAGTAAATTAGTTTATTGTCCTCCACGTTGTCACATGCAGATTGTAACAGCTTTTTTGACAATAAATTTATTTACTACCTACGGCCCAGCAGGAGATCGAGTACTAACTTCTCACTCAGCAGTACATCACGAGGCAAATATTGCCACAATCGGTACAGAAAATTAAATCCTTTGCAATTTAAATTAATTCAAGAAGTTTCAATTATATTATTGGAGAACCTTGCAAATGTACCAAAATTTACCATACAAAGAGAAAAATGCACGAGCAAAAATACTTCATCGTGTAATAGAAATATAAATTTAGTTCATAATGATTACCATGAAGCAAAACCGTTTGAAACGTGATGTACTCGCAGTATTGTAGAATAACTTTCCCAAAAACTCCCACGGACATCATACAACAAAATGAATGAGTCAACTAGTATTAGATTCCGTGGGGAACTTATAAGTGTAATTAATTTATTTTACGAATAATCTCCATTCAGAAAAGATGATGAACATAGGAAGATGTAGGACGATTTGCTTCACCAACTCTCTCCAATATCTCGGCTTTTCCACTATACAAAAAATTTCTAGGACATAAACTTACCGCACAATAGCCAGTAAATATTCCAGTGTCTCATGAAGCTGTGAAAGAATGTTGTATTTTTAACTTCTTCAAGAATATGATCATAATAGTATATGTTTAATGAATAAACATGACTTCTATAAGCTTTTAAGTACATGCATTCTAAGAGAAGGACATGGGTACAATAAAGAAAAATCTCTCAAGTGATCGAATAAAGGTTGTTTTAATGGGACAATACCACGAAGAGAAATAAAATAGAAGTAGGGAGAAAAGAGAGGGAAAATACTAGAAGGGCAGGGATTTGAGGAGATAGTTCTTGTCGCAGAAGCATGTCATAAAATAACCTACATAAATTTCGTAAATATCGTGTTTTATAGAATTTTAAATGTTACGTTCACGTACTGAATACAAGCCACCGATAATATTCTCAGATGTATTGGTTTTACCTTCAGTACAAACTCCAGCCCAGATGCTCTCGTCAAGAAGAATAGGAAATAATACGAGATAGGTAAGAATATTTGAACAACATGCCCAACGCACGTCAATTTTTATTCGTCATAAAGGCTCATTGGTCGAGCATACTACGGCGCTCTCTTTATTAGCTTCTATCAATACCGATTAAAATTAAATATCGAAATTTAATTAAAACACAAAAGAGCGTTATGGTAAATTTCATTTTACGCTCGAAACCCACAGAGGCAACAGCTGAAACGAACACAATGTGCCATTATTCCCGCTGTCCACGACGTATAATTGGCACATAATTCTGCTTGTCTCTCTTTCGCCAATTCCAGTGCAGCATTGCCACACATGATGCCATTTGTCATTTAGAATGAAATGCGAACTTAGAGGGCTACATTAAACGAAACAGTTAATCTGTCCTCCTGTACGATTACTTTATTAATTTGTAACTTTCCCCATATTTTTTGTTTCAAATAATGAATTCTTCTCAGCTTATGATAACTGTCTGAAACCTTGAAACCAAAATAATATTTATGGTGTGAGCTGTGATAAATGTTTAATAACCCAAAACGTCGAAAAAAACATATATTGGGAAGAACGGGAAGGGTGACAAGAGGAAAAATATTGGAATAAGATGGTCAGTCTCTTAATAGAAAATGTAATCAGAGGATCACAAGCTCAATAAAAACAAAAAATTGATGTGAGATAAAGTTTAGAGAATAAAGAAAATATAACGACTAACAAAAATTTAAAAACGTCTACTAAGTGGTATCAAAGGCGCTAATAAACTGGGTTTATAATAGAGAAATAAAACTGACACAAAAGAGATACAGCGAGGATGAGTCAACACCCGAGAAAATTCCTACAATTCAGCATCTAATCTCTGCAGGAATAAGGAGTATTTTAACTCTCCCCAGCAGCGTCCAGATTAAACGGTAAGTTTGGAGCATAAAATAAGCTTAAATCGTATCCATTAACAATATCGCTGGCGGCGTGCGCTTGAGCTGCGGAGGAGCGGAGAAACCTTGCACCCGTGACGACAGTTCTCGCAGTCGTTTGTTCAGATTATGAAGGTACAATACACTGTTAACTCTGGACTTCTTCCCGTCATGACCTTTAAGTTATGGAAGTTTAACTGCAATTAAAAGTTCTTCGGAGATTTTGCTCCAGATTCTAAGAAGGGAGCGCGAGAAAGTTTGTGTTTACTCTGGAGTGGAAAATTTCATGGTCATTGAATACAGAATGTCGTAGAAGGAGAGTTTTCGAGCTTGATATGAAATGGTGGCGTTGTGTTGTAGCATCTTTTATAACTTGATTCAGCATGGAATACCTGCTGGAGTATAATGATGCTAATGCATTCAAATTATTTACGAAACTGTCTACGGGACGAAAAGAATAATTAAATCTAATCTTTAACTTGATTTTTCTAATTCTTAAACCGATTTATTTATTCATGAAAGAATTCATAAGTAAGAGTATTTTTGCTTTGGAGACGTCTTTCCAAAATATATTTTTAAATCCTTTCATAATCGAAGTTGTGCCGTTAAAGCAACGTGGTGTCATTGGTTGTTTTTACCGGCTACTTACATTAATCCACGCACATTTAATGAAGCAACACATTAATTATAATAAGATATTTGTGAATCATAATGTAAATTTGCTAGAGAAAACAGAAATCGCATATTTTCAGAGAGAATGTAACCATACTTTGTATCGCATTAGTTGCCAACAGAAAAAAATAATACATTTTTTGGAGTTTTTGGACACATATACATGATTCCAAATAAGGAAAAATACACTTATATTTGTCCAAGATGTTTGCATCTAACCTGATACTTCTTATTTATTTATTAATAGCTGATTATTTCTCTGGAGAATTTGAAATAGTTTCTTTTCAGCTCATTTCACACAATATCATGAAGTTTGATAAAAGGCGTGTCAGTCAATAAACAAAACAGCAGGAAGCACACCCACGTGTTTTTCCAAGAAAAAAATTTACGAAAAAAGTATTTTTTAAGTTTATAGTAAATGTTCGAACCACAAATTGAATAAAATTATTAGTTCTAATTCTGCTATTTAGTTCATCAAGATAAATTTAAAAAAAATACATTTATGACCTTTTTTTAGACGATCATTTATTTATTACTCTATTTATTTAACTATTAGTTGTCTCCACAGCAACGGCCGTTCCATCTTACTTGATAACGAAGCTGAAGTCAATGAATGCTCAATGAATTGCTATTACCCGCGTTTGGCTTTCACGTAGAACGCGCGAATTTTCGTGTTCATGAGAGACGATCAAAAACCTTAAACAAGAACTATTTCGTCTATACAGTATCTGACAAATTCACAAACTTTGATAAATATTCATCATGGTATATATTTGCATACTCGATAAACATTCATCTTTGTACTACATTTAAATTTCTAATTTAAAAATTCCATGAGACTAAGATTACGGCGTCCCACAAACTCATCACTTCAATATGGTTTGTCTTGTCTGAGTGAGGAAGGAAGTCGACCTTTACCAACGTTTTCCGAGCCCCTCTCTTAAGGTAGATGGCTGACAGCGCTGAGGAGATTGAGTTACTCACCTTATAATGGCCTCCCACACCAAGCGATCCCGCTAACTCAAATATTGTTGAGTACTCGGCAACTGTTTGATTCCTCTCCTTCATAAAACAACCATTACCTTAAAACTTGCTCCTTCATAAAACAACCATTACTTATAGTTGACGAAACATGAATGAAAATATAAATTCTTTAAGTTAAAACATTGAAAGTTTTCGGTTTTCCTTTCTTCTATTTAATCATCAAAAACTTTTACTATCAAATTTAGTTCAAATGTTTCATGCAATTTAACATGTATGTAAGATTTAATACAAGTTGATTTATACTATTCTTCTTCTATGAAATCTATAACGAAAGATATATTTGCAATTCAATGCATAAGTATATAAAGTCCTATTACTTTCTACATTATAACTGTTGTAATTAGTGTCCGCGGCAGGGGCCTAAATTCTCTTTTGCAATAGTACATGCTTCAAAAAATTGTAATAAAGCATTTACAATATTATTTTTTTCCTTATTTTTTATCAAAATAGTCTCTTACTTCTCAATGTTAACTTCAGGTTGTTTTTTTTCAGTATTCAGACAAGGAATCGATAGTATTAGAGATAAAGTTTGTGGGAAAATTAAGTGGTTCATATATTGAATGAGTGTCGCTCTTAAAGAAATTAATGGGTAATATTAATCTCTACAAAATAAGCCATTTAATTTAAGAACATTAAAGTAAAAAAAGTCCGCTGTTGTTCAAACTAAGAGATGCAGAAGATCTATCAAGAAGCAATAACGCCCCATTTCGCCTCATGGTTACTCTCTGATGGTTTACGGGGATCGCTTTCCGTTCATTACATCTCACCGCACCTTCTTTACAATACGGAATTATTCCTTGTAGTACGGACTTTTTAGAAAGGAGAATGATAAGACAGAAATGTAGAGATACGGAGACAAGTCATCGTGGAAGTGACTGATTAGGAACAGCGACCCCTCAAGAATGTGGGACAAGGCAGGTAAAATAAGAAGAAGAAGATAATGGAGGGGGGGGGAACATAACACAATTCAATTTTTGATTCTCCGTTTTAAAAAAAAACTTGTGTGAGATAGTGAGAACAGCAGCGTCGAACAGAACATCTAAAATTACGATATTCGCTGGGTATTAAAGGAATGAAGGCATTCATGATAGCAGGAGAGACCACCACTGTTGGCGTAACATGCTGAATTGGACGGTTGAGGTATTGGCTCAGGATGGGTCGTATAGTGTCACCTCCTGAAGTATCCTGGCGCTCCTCAGACAGAGAGAGATTGTAACATTTGCATCGTGTTCTCAACGCATTCCCACGAGCAGCAAAAGAGTGTAATATTCAAAATGGTGAAGTTCTGGTATACTGATGGAAAAGAGTGTGCTCCAGAACAACTGCCTTTCCTCCATACACTCAGGGATCGGAATATACAACTCGCGAATAATATAGAACCCCAGAAAAGGATCAATGAATTAATCTTAATTCATAGATAGCAGTTTTTTAAAATAAAAGAATAGTAATTTGTTTCAGCTCAAAAAGTACAATCTTTATCCGAACTCGATGCCATTAGGATAACAGAGAAACCAGATTATCTGAATGATTTGGATAGTAGAGAGAGTAGCAACACAAAAATCTACTCTCGTGGGATCAATACCATTTATTCTAATTTAACAATTATTCACAAAACACTGAGCTTCGAAAAAACAAAACTCTATCTGTCCCTTGAAAGCGCAGTACTGCATGACAAAGCTCTAGAATACTTTTCTGTGTCTCAGGTTGAAAGTTGATTCAATGCTGCAATGATGTGCTATCGTTTCATCATGTGTATAGTTTGTAAAATAGTGCGAAAAAGTATTATATTATAGTAAAATAGTTTTATATTTTAGACTCCATTATTTATACTGTAAGCCATGTGTATTCTCCATAAGATAAATAAAAAATGTGTGAAAAATGATACCAAATAAGTATTTTCAAGCAAACGTTGTCCTCTTATTTTGTACGAAGATGAATTCCCTGCTTTTATATGAACCAATATAGAATGATTGTTAATGGTTGTTTTGTAACATTTTTCTTAAAATTTTGACAGAATCTAAAATAAAAAAAACTGTTTTTTTTTCTCTCTCACTTGCATGGTAAAACAAAATAATTTGCCAGAAGAAGTATCCAATACTTGAAGCATTGCGGCTGCCAACGGTAAAGATGAGTGAAAAGTGATGCGTCAGGGAGCATCTCAGGGTTAAGACGTCTGGGAACGAGGAAGTGAGGGAGGCAGCCAGCCGCCTTCCAGTATTTTACAAACTATAGTTATAGAACCAAAAAATTAATTAAACACTATGTCATGGTAATAGAACATATGAATAAATTGGAGATAGGGGTAAATGAAAGACGCATAACCGAGGTTGTACGCGTTAAGTATTATATTCTCTACATTAGTGTTCTCTGCATACAGCTGTAATAATTACGTCACTGTTTACTTCGTCGTATTACTGCATGCAAACCATTTTCTCTTATTAGAGACGATAAGGTTTCTAACTCGCGTTTTATCAAAAATGTCTTAACATAATGAACTTGGTAATAAAAATAAAAACTTGCGACATTAACAGTTGTAACAATAAATTTTGAATTATTGTAATTATAGTTCTATATTTGGATCTGAGTACTTAAAAATGTCTTTTTGAAATTGTGAAATAAGTGGTGGTGAAGATCTCTCTTACCTTAAATGATGTGAATATCAACAAAATAAAAATATGTCATTCAAATCCTCATAATATCATTTTTAGCTGTTTTTTCCGTATGGTTTGCTGTATATGCGTAAAATATTACAAGGGAAATACGAGAAAGCCACGCAGTTCTCAGAAGTGTTTAACTACTGTAAAAATATTCCGGCTTATTAAACGGTTAATTGTTGTTGCCTTTTATTTAACATGGTTTTAGGTTTTGGTGCAGTTATGATTAATATAACTTATAATTAATATAATTATTTAAATGGCATTTATTCCTAACGAAATACCATTGATGACATTTAAATTTTTCAATAAAAAAGAAGAACAACTTTATGATGATTCCATAGAACTCCATACCATTTCATTACTTTTTTGTGAGGTTTGTGTTGATATATTCGTATTTAAATAATTAATAGTACTTATTTAAAAAAACTTATTTTTTATCATTTTTCTACTTCATGATATATCTGCCGATGAATAAAAAAATATCTGTATTATTTCCATTGTAAGTAATTTTACTTTTTCATAAATACGCTTTTCTGTGCCTTATTTTATATTTTATAGCAATTATTTACACAATATTATTTCATTCGATCGGGCATTTTATTCTATATTTGTAGAACCATTTAGGATGACAAGAGATTATTAAAAACTGTTTTGGAAAAAGTAACTGTTGGGTTGACACTTTAAGTACAACTTCTCCTTTCGTAGGATGTCAATTATTAGTACAATAAATCACGTACTCTCTTGCCGTTTTTCAAATGTCATCTAATAAAAGCAAAAATTATCTCAAGTGCTTCGATTCTCGTCGACCGAATATGGAGAAGGAGAGAGCGAGTCATTGACTTACAATGTTTCTCTTCCCTTCGAGATGCAGAACAAGAAAAATGTTCTGGTAATGTGCTCAAGAGCACCGGAGGCGGGAGTCGTGACTGCCGAGAGCGAATCGTGATGTCGGCGCCATGCAAAGAACACTTGACAGCAGGTGCAGATGCACTCATCTAGGGATAGTAATGTACTTAGTTCCTCTCTATGTCTAGTGAGGGTCATGGTGGACAGACGTCCCGTTTTCATCAGGATTGTCCCTTTTTTTTTCGGAAGGACGTTCGGAGTCCTCAGATAAACGAAAATGAATAGCAAAATGTCCCTTTTCTGTTCGTGCTTAAGTAGTGTATTTTACATGTTTTCAGTCCCATCATTGAGCAATCATTTGGGAGTATTTTAAAAACTTTCGAAATATTTTCTTTTCATTTTTTAAACAGATGGTTCTGTAGTGAATCCATGTTTCAATACTCAATAACATTTTAGGGTTCAATTCCCAAAGGTTTATTCTCTACAATAGCAAATCAATCATAACATTATTTTCATGTATACTCTTGCTTCAATTCTGCAGTCAAAGTTATGTATCACGTAATTCATACAGTTCTTGTCTTCTCAGGAAGAATGACAGTATGATCGGTCAAGATTCTTTTTTAAAGCTACATTAAAAATGTCATTGCCAAGTTACCACGAGGCCAATCTTTCCAGGCTTTAAATGAAGGAGAAACAATATGTTTTATACGCGGTTCATAAAAGACCTAGCATATGTATTCGCGATTCGAAAATAGTCACAAATGAATGAGGTTAGGATGTTTAGACCCCGTTTATCCACGGAATACCTACGATAAAGCACAAATTTTACAAAAACGATTTAACAAAAATCTTTAGAAATTAAGACACGTACATGTTAATCCGTGAAAATAGACATTACTGATTTAGATCGATTCTTGATAGGAAGGGTTGCTAATTAAAGTGAGCTACAAAATTCAGAAAGTAAAATTTATCATCAAAGTTAAAATTCCACTTTTCTTACATAACCAATATTCATTTAATAAGCAAACAGCAGTTTAAGGTATTTTGAGCCATGTAACACATATTTTGTTATTGTGCAAAAATGAAACAGTCAAGTTTGCAGTAATCTGTAACGTAAATGTAAAGACAAAAGAAAAGTTTGGATGTACGAGAAATGTGTCGATTCAATTTAAAATAATTTAAAATTATAATAAAATTACGATTTTATTTGTTTTATTCGTAAGCTACGATCGCATATATTGTACTTTCTTGATCTATTGACTCTGTGCTCGAGAACTTTGAATTGAGAAGTTATTCATACTACCGCTAGAAACGGATGCTTCAATCCCAAGAGATACCCTACCGCATTCGTAAACTACATATATTAGCTCTACTGTAAAAAGATTCATTTTTAAAAGCAGTCATTTTTAAACTGCAACATTTATGAAATAAATTGAAATATTCTGTCACTGTAACAGTCCTGGTCAGGCACCACGAGGCTCAATGATTGTAGAACTCGAAGATTTCCTGGCATCGGCACAAGAAGGAAAAATAATGGCCATTATCTCGCTTTGTTCTGTGGAATATACCGGGTACTCATTTTAAAACAGGTAGTAGTCCTAGGAGTCAGTCTGGACGTGAGTGAATATCCCTCACACGGTCAACTCAGTGTTAAACCCATTTTTTCCTCAACCAGCCACGTCGACTACAGACTTCAAGAAACAAATTGCATGCACATACTTACTTTAGAAACGCCAGTTAACTGAGATTACTTGAATATTCTCATTAATTATTACAAAAAAGGCTGGTTATACCAGTTTAACCACAACTATTGTTTGGGAAAGATTTATTAATGAAGACATTCTTTAAAAACTTCAAGAAGTCCGTATACGAATTAACTTATTGTTTACCCTCGTAAATTTTAGACTAAAAGGAAGTATAGGTGAAATATAAAATTTTCAAATTACATACTTTATTAAATTTTAACCCAATCATTTTGATCTTCATCAACAAATCCATGGAAAATTTTGACAAGTGAAACCATACTATTTTAAGCACCACATGCTTGATAGCAAAAAAAAAAGATAAATAAATAAAAACTTTAAAAAAAATTAGTTATTTATTTTTATTTATTTAATGCCTTTTGGCGAGGTTCCGACCATGAGGCTTGTTATTCCACCTAACTATTGGACTTAAGTAAGGGAATTCGGAAGGAGAGATGTTGGGTTGCCGGGGAACTTACGGTACCGAACCGACATTTGTCTGGAATAAGTGAGGGAAACCCCAGCTGAAAACCTCACCAAGCTCTACCGCTCACCGAAATCGAGGAAGCGAAGACACTACCACTAGACCACAGCTGTCGGTTATGTTTAGCTAGTAAAAATAAAAAACTTTAATATTTTATTTATGTTTGAATCAAGACCAACTTCATCGTACTAGAGTTTATAGTATGTACTAGACCTTTCCATATTATTTTTGAACTCGCGCCAAACCCTGGGAATGTTGGTGGCTCTATGGGTAGAATTTGAACTATAATAGAGTATTGAATCTCAAATAAACCACAAGATAGGAATGGCACTAGTGCTATCTTTGTATGGTGCAAAAATCAAACTCACTCGCGACGTTGTTCGGTTACCGTCCACCCTCCCCGAGAAAGCGCCAGACATCCCCAAATTGTTGGCACGTTTTCCCTAATATTTATTTCTTATATGGGAAGGTCTAATATGAACGACAATTGTATGATCAAGTAAGTCTTAGTTTGTATTGCTTTCTCTCAATTTGAGTGCATATGGAGTATGAGGAAAATGTGCACGGTATCTCAGTTGCGGTTAGATGAGTGGTGTGAACGTTAACAAAGGACCTATAGAACAATGACAGAGGATATTCTCAACAAAAAATTAAGAAGATAGGTTTAATATGTGCTGTTTTCTTTTTTCCTTCCCCCCCACCCCTCGTCAATATGAATTACATTGACACGTCATATTTCAATTTTCTTATGAACACAATTTGTGTCAAGAAGAATGATAACTCTTGCAAAAAGCAGAACAGGAGAATCACATCAGTTATATGAATGTGTCAAGTCACAATTACTTTGATATTTGGCATCAAAGATTTTAAAAAAGTAGCAGGGATTTTTGTTACACTATCACCTTACCACATTTTTTTTAATGTTGCAATCTTTAATTAAATACCTTGAAAGCTAAACTGTGATAATGCTGAATGTCCGCAGCTACCATGTCCTCCATATTGAATTGCAGGCACGTTTATAAACAAATGGGGATTTTCAAATTCAACTGAAACAAAAATTATTTTATTGAAGTGGTTGTGCAGCTAAAATACCTATATTTTGATTCTTATCCTTGATATATATATATATATATATATATATANTTTCCTTATGGTTATATATGTGCGGTTATTTATTAACATAACATTGAAACATAATTTTGACATAATTATTAACATAATTTTGAAAATCAGAGAATAGTAATAGAACATAGGATCTTAAGGAAACAGGTATGGTGACAAATAGAGATCAACAGAATATCAATATACTGTGTCCTCCTATTGCCTGTGAAATGGTGGATGATAGTCCCACATACTGTGACAGTCTAACTACGGTAAATAATATTCCAGATAAAGAATTGTATTACCCACAACTTCTCCCGTGAATACTACAACAGTTTCCGCTGTCTCGTCCGCTGGTCCAAATAAAATGATAAAAAACTTTTATTACTGTTAGACATTATAACGTTTTTAAACATGTCTACCAAATTCAATCATACTCACAAACACGTGCAGTTGAAAAGGAGCTTGTAAAAATGCTCACTCACGTCGAAGCGAGAGTTCAACTGATTATTAGACATATCCACGGCGTGGAAGTTCATTTCCACTTGACAGATAAAGTTGAATAATTAATTAAAGAATACCGAAGTACAAGCATCGCGTCAATCTCATACATTTTATGACTGAACAGTCCGATCTCAAAGCATGGCGATCAACAGATATGTAAAATTCAAGTCTTACCCGCCCCTTCACCCTCCCCTTCAAAAAGAGGAATACAGCACGGGATCAATTGAATTAGCAAATCACAGATGACCAAATAGACACAAGTAATTCCAAGGAATATGAAACAATTTTCACTTCATGAATTTTGTAAGGATCCGCAACAGTACTTCTATACAAAATGTTCCTTCCTTTTAACCAGGAGTGGAAATCCCTTGTTTTTAACAGGATTGGAATGTGACGGTCTCAAGTTGACTTTCTTATGAGCATTTTTGTTAGAGTAAAAGTCTAAAAATAGAAGCGGTAAGTGATGAGTGTTGCTGATGTTGCGTTGTTTTCATTTACATCAACCAAAGCAAATTGTAGCATACGAGGAAAGAATTTCTAGAATGAACATATATTTTTTGTAATAGACTCCTTGTCTATTTATTGACACGTGGAAGGTGGCGGCTACGAAGAGATGTGATCCAACGGCATCATCTATCGACGCCGTCACAGGCGGAAACTAATTACGATATCCAGAAAGGATAAAACGTTTAAGAGGTTGCAATCCGACTTAAAAGCCTTCTTTGTCAATAGTACCTCACCAGAGTTTTTTCTCGAAAAAAAACCTGGCATTTTATGAACTTTATTTACGAGCACTACTTGAAGATAATGAGAACTGGTTCCCATTAGTCCGTGGAAATACCTCCGATTATCTCACTTTTGCATGTATATTTTCAATGCATGTAAAAATAAGTTCAGTAATAGGTTTATGAGCAAAGAGTAAAAGTTTAATTATAATACAATAACAATCATTAACAAGAGTATTCGAATACCTTCTTCCTGATGAAAGCAATGAAGAAAATTGCTGCTAATTAGGAGGTAAAAACATCGATTTGCCTCTAGTGATTTGAAAAAACTTTATTGGGTATTGTAGAACAAGCCTGACAACACGTAGAAAACAGCTTAACCAGTAGCGAATGAAAAAAGTACAAATTTGAAAGACTTCAACTACTTAGTTACCTGTATATTTTTGGTGACTCTGTAAATAGCATATGTTTTATTTTAGAGCCAGATCAACAAAAATTGATCATCGAACAAGAAAATTTATTCACATCTCCAGATATTTCTTATTGTCTGAAAAAAACCTTTCATTTACATATTATTAAATTTCATGAATAGTGTATTCATTAGTGTCCTTCTAATAAAAACGTTTTTGGTTGTAAGTAGTACTTTAGTTCCAACACCTCCATTCAATATTGTGCAATTCAAAACACCTTGCTGTAAAAGTGAACGTTCAAAGAAGACAAGTTCTCATAAGTGTGAATAGCAGTGAAGACCATCGATGAATAATTACCATAATCTAAGCATTTTAGACTGGCATGAAAATCATTGTGTACATACCTAATCATGCTTTTTACATTTAACGCATTACCAGTAAGTTACGAGTAAACATACATTTTCAGGCATGACGCTATGTAATACGTCATCAGTAAATGCGGCAATAATTTTTACATAAATGTGCAAATGTACATTTTAAGGTCCATTACTTTTATGATCTACGTTCTAATGTATTTTGTGTCTAGATAATTATATTCGTAAAAACATAATGATGTATTATTAAACTAGAACCGTAAAATATGGGATGTAAATTATCCTTGTAATGTGCTCGTAAATTTGAATACTATAAATATCGAAGTATTGGATATATAAGGCATGATAATAGCAGTACGCAGAGAGAGATGTGGTGAAGTATAAAATGACATATAATAGAATAATAATACATGTTGTGACATTAGGTAAACTTAACATTGTATGCAACAACAGGAAGTACCAAAGTTGATATAATTATTCCTCTTATCTTTAGGTAAAAACAAAATATGGAAATACCATTAAAGAATTCGAAAATATTGTTTATGAATTGAGTTTTAATATACATTATTTAAACTATTTTAATATATATTATTTAAACCTTTATTTTAACTCTTATCATATTGATTTATTGTAACATTTATTTTTAAGTTACTTCAGACATTCAATAGGAAAACGAAGGAATATCTCGATTACGATACTTGGACAGAGTAGTTTTTCTTGACCTTCAAAATGATAATATCAGGAAAATTTACTTGAGATGAGGTCTGTTGAAAGCATGTGCCAACTTTTTGAACTGTATTTTTTTTTTTTTTTTTTTTTTTTTTTNTCAACATCAAAGGTCATTAGAGCCCTTTGAACTGTATTATTTCTTCATTAGGGCTGAAGAAAATGAATACACAGTACACTTTTGGGAAAATAATATGAATATGATATATAAATATTACAATGTGCATATTGAGAAATTAATCAAATTCTAATATGATTTTAAATAAATATTAATAAAGATTTTAATATGATTCTAGTATGACCACCAATAGAAATAAAACTAAAAAATCACATCTAAAAAATTCAGAGCATTCAACAAAATTAATTTTTCTCCAATGTAATATTCGCATTTGACTGTTTCGAAAATATTGAAGCCTCGTTCGTACATTTCACCTTTTATCACTATGAATCTGTTATCCTCATAAAAGAAATAACATCCATTCATTCTTCAGGTAATTTTTTCATTGTCAAAGAAATACATTCTTGAAAACAGAAAAGTTTTCGTGAAGTACGAGTATTTCTTATACTTATCAAATTTGAAAACTTGAAAGAAGGAAAATTAACAAACACGAGTGGTCTAAATATTTTTGATTCGTTTTCATCTATATAAATGAAACTTGCGCTTTGTTTTCTTACAGGATCATTATATCACATCCAAAGTCGTAGCCAGGTTTTTTAGCAGGGAATATTTTGACCCATATGCGAAATATATATATATATATATATATATATATATATATATATATATATATATATATATATATATANGTTTTGTAGAAACGTGACGCAAACCCCTAAAAATTCCTTGTTCAGACATTTTATTCACAAGGTATACTACTTTACTGTTATTAGATAGTATACGTTAATAAAATGTAAGTTACATTCGCATGTAAATCTGTTGACCAGATGTATGATTTTGAATGGCTCGTAAATTTTGAATGGCATTCGTTGTTTACCGTTTTATTTCCATTAATTCTTTAATTTTGTAATTTTAATTTTCTTTTTTGAGAATTCAGAGTAGGGGTAAGTGTCCCTCCTTGCTCCATCTCCCTTGTCTACTTCCATGGTCAAATCACATAGTACAACTCAAAAGAAAGGAATGACATCATGATGGGGACATTGATTGTAAAAAGGTTAATTTTTCCTAGATTTAACTTACCAACGTAAGCTTTTCCGAGCCCATAAGAACAAAGCTGCGTTTGAGAACGTCAAATGAGTGGCTCCTCAAGCAGCAGAGTTGATTCTAGAGCGTGGGTGGCGAGGGAGGTAGCAAAGCGACATAATATAGTGACTACCGCGATGGGAGCAGCGCCGTTAGGAGCCGGCAGCTGCAAGGAAGCGGCAGTTACGCTGCTGGAAGGAGTCAAGCGTTTCTGCTGCACCGCCCCCGGCGTCTCGTGACCTCACAGAAGTCCTGCAAACTGTCGCTCGTCTCACATTTGAAGCACACGACCTCGTTTTCGTGTTATCTTTATTTTGCATTCTATGAAAGTCTATTTTCCGTAGGAAACAGTGTTTGCCCCAGGGTGATATGTTCGTTTTTCATTACAAGTGAGTAAGATTGTTCGTAATTTTACGTCCAGCTAAACGCAAAATATTACTTCTATTTGATAATATCGACTTGCATAATCTTCATTTAATTTATGTTTTTTTTTAAATTTACTATATTATTATACATAAACTTCTGAATTAAAATGCACAACCACTGAATTTAAAGGTAGTTATCGAGGCATAATATTCACATAATACTTCATGTCTTTGAATTTCCAACTTAAAAACATTTTTTCAATTGATTCTATATGATGGAATCATAACGTTGCAATGCAAATAAATTTTTTTTAGCTGATTGCTAAATAAAAACGTTCTTTTCTTAAATGTTTTATTTACATTTTCCAATAATAAAATTACATGGTTTAAAGATTATAGCATATATATATATATATATATATATATATATATATATATATATATATATATATATATATNCACTACTAGATGATTCGTAAGTATTTAAATATTATTTATAACTGAAACCGACATACCCATGGCCATGATTTATCATCTCAAAAAACTAAATTTTAAGGTACAGATACTGAATTCTCCAAAAAGATTTTCCTAAGAGTGAAATTAACAGTCATATAGAACACAGTTGGGGGAATAAAATTTCTGAATAAAACATACAACGTGTCGAGAGAAACGCGAGTAAATTTCCTATCATTGTGGTTTCATACCATAACGAATGTATGTCTAAAGATTTCGCACCAAAGTTTTGGTTCAATTTAATTTAATGAGAAACACTTCCAAACTATATTTAACTATCATATCGTGGAACTTCATTCGAGTTAATAGTTTATACCTTGACATGTGACAAATATTTATATTAGTATGCATTATTAGAACTTTCAGACTTTAATAATGACAGATTCTGAATTAGCTGGGATTTTTTTTCGCAAAAACTGAAAAACACAGAATTGTAAGCCATATTATTTACCATTAACATTCAATTAACTCAATTTATCAATTTAAATAAAATGAAAGATTCCTTACAAATCAAAAATGTTGAAATATATTTATAATAATAAATAATTACTAATGGAATATGAGGTATCAAAGCAATAATTAGACCCATCATTATTTTCTAGTTAACTAGTACAACAATGTTTTTGTCAGTTATAAATGAAAATATAATTTCGCCCACAAACTAAATCTGGAGATTAAAGACATTCCAGAGAACAACACGAAAAAAGACAATTAGTTCCAATCTTGTTCCTCAAGTCAAAACATATTAGATGAAAAAAACATTATTTGTTACTGGTCGTGAATGACTTGCGTAACCTTCAGCGGAAGAACACAAAAACCAATTTCCAACCACTCGATAAATCTCCTTATTTTAATCGTAGTGACTCTCACTAATTAAATAGTAAACAAAACAAATTAATGAGACACTATGATGAAGGCATCAATCAGGCGTATCCCATTAGTCTCCCTGAGGACAGATGCACGTCCGCACCGACAAGCGCGCAAAACACGGCCGCTGATTCACATATGACAAACAACATCCTCTGCTTGCTCTGTGCGGAATCAAAGAGTGCCGCTGCAAATCAGAGTTCTTAAATCAAAACGTCATAATGACGTTGGCAGTGTCTGTTTAGGGAAAGGATTGGACGAAGTGATCACAAGAATTTGTGATCTTTATTTGGGAACCCTGGTGGGAAGAAAAAGAAAATAATATTTTGAACGTATTGAAAACTATAATCAGTGCTGTAAATATCACAGACAAAATATTCCGTAACGATCAAAAATCCTAAAAATCGTAACAGAAACGCAACAGGTGATTTTTATTAATTATCTTTGCAATCATTATAGAACTATGTCAATCAATGCAATTTTGTAAAAACTTTCCAGCAACATTCTCGTCCCACAATATAAACACTAAAAGTTATTATTTATTCAAAGATGCCTCGCAACCCATTTATTCATTAAAAATTATTCAGCGATAGTCAATAATTATATTGTTATATAAAAACAAAATTTTAACTATTCAAGACTCAAACCATGTTTTTCATCTAAATTGATCAGTGATTTTATCACGAGTGAAAAAGAGGAAGAATGAAAGTATTAACCATTACGAATCAAATGGTAATTCGATACTGTTACGTATAATTGTTGCAATACACTTAAGGTGTAGCTAAAAGAAGAAAAAAAACTAGTATTCCTCTGTATTCATTTGATAACACACCCTCGATCATTATTAAGAACATTCCAATACTTGTTTTCATTAAATAATCAGTATTCGTACTATGCATGGGTGATGTATTTATTACCAGATACATATTGAGCTGTGACAACTTAAACATTAATATCGACGAAGAAAGGAAGAAATATGAAACAAATTATACTTATAAGGAAAGATAGAAATGTGGTGTACTGATTCGCCTAATAAAGCGACGAGGAAAGAGGAGCTCGCCTCATAAGCAGTTGTACTCGCTTCAGTAGTTTCAGGGCTTCCCAGATATCTGAAGGATGCTATTCCAGATGTCACTCAGCGATCTTTCCCACAGAACATCTTTCCTCCTCCATTGACTCCGTGTTCACTAAGTCAACCTTTGCGACGAAAAAATCGCTAAGAATGTGGTTTACGCCAACACCATAGTCATTCCACGGTCTGGGCAACGGGCTGTGGAATAAAAGACCAGTCAAACGCTAAAATAGAAAAAAAAGTCGATTGGTTTTATAACTTAGGGGTGATCAGTGACGGATCGGTAATCGAGGGGGTGGGCTAACCGGGGAGCATTTCCACTTGAAAAACATGGTTTTACAACAAAAACTTTATGAATTTTATTTTTAAATAAAATACATCAACTTATCAAATTTATAATTAACAATATTAAAGGGTGACCAAATTTTTTAATTGTTTAAAGTGGCACATGCGTATTACGTATGCCTATAGCAGGTAAATTTATTGTGCGAAATATCTGGTAAAACTTTTACAATGTATGCTTTTATCTGTTGGGAGTTCTGGTCCAATGGGGGGAGGCTATTACCCCCTCATATATTCCACCGCTGGGGGTGGTCAAATGAACCGAACCGACCGAAACTGACCGAAAAATTTACGAATTTTGTTACGTCGGGTCGATTTTGGGCTGTGAAGTCGGTTCAAGATCTAACCCGAAACTCGATCGTTCAACCGATCGGGTTACGTTTTATTTTCAGGAGTTAACTGAAATGATGTAAAAAAGTAATTTCATCTTCATGTACCCTCTTCCAGAGTTCGCGTTGTTACACGAAAATAATAATTCAATTAAAAAATTAAAATACTAGTTAAATTCTCAAAAATATCCTGTAGGTACATAAAAATACATACACATTTGCAATCTAAAGTTATGTTAACCGTTAATTATAGTATACATTTACTGTTAAATTATTTAGCCAAATGGCCAAGAATTATATGGTCACTCAAACCCTCTATACCTTATTATAAAATACATATAGTAGCACATGTAGTACATATATTTTATAGTATGTTGTATATAAGGTAGGCAGGGTAAATAAAACAACTAATATTTCAGAAGCCCAAACGAAAAACGCATTACTTCCACAAAAACCTTTTGGAAAGAAGCGTTTAAAGTGTTAAGTTGTGGAAGTAAATTATTGAAACATTTACCAAAAAAATTGGAAGGTTCCCAGTGTTTATTGATAGAATATTTTATAATCTCACAGCTATTGATGCTTAGATACTAAATACAGCAATTTTCAAAAATGACTATCTCATTTATGGTATTATTGCATCGCCTCATGTGTCCTGAGGAGCGAGCATGAATATTGACCGTACAACCATTGTCAGGTATGGTTATTGTTATTTTAACTTTCAATTTATTGATTAGCCATACTTGTTTAAAATACGTTTTTACATAAATTAAACAAATAATCCGTTTTTAGGAATTCGTAATCATTTTCATTCTTATGTGTTTGAGGATCAATTGGTTGATCTTCCGGCCTCGCATTGATCTTTATCAAGAAGGAAAGTGCATTGCTCGTGATCTTTATTTTGAGATCTTGCAAGAAGGACAATAGTTATATGCAAAACATAATGCTTGAGATAGCTGTTCCTTCTGTGTTTTCGTTTACCCACACATTTCTTTTTTAGTTTAGTTCTGTTTTTTTAATTTTTGTAGAGCATCATGCACACTTATTTGGTCATGGTGCAGTTGGTTCAAGTCAACGTACGTAAATATTTACTGTATTTATGAACTGATTTTTTAATAATTTTATTGGTTTACAATGTTTTTGTTAAAACAATTACTTGCTAGTAAATTGTATCTTTTTTGAGTGAAATAATATATCAGATTCACATAAAATTTATCCATGTTTTACGTAATCACTATCATAATTTTACATAAAATCAAACATCAATTTGTTTTAATTTATTTTCCATTAAATGAATAACATATTAATATAATTTTATTTTGATTTAATATTTATTCATCTTTCACAAAAATTTAAACATTATTCAAATTTGGACGAATTAATTTAATTTTAGGTTTAAGATTGAATTATTTCCCCATACTTAGGTCTATTTTCATACACCTTGCAACTGCTTATGTTTTAGAAATTAACATTTCAACCTGAACTGAACCCCTTGGATAATACGAAACTAAAGGAACATGTAAAAAACGCATTTTATAAGAGAATTACAGCTGTTGACTTAATTGATGAAAAAAAGTTTTTAATACGTTTCATTCCGAAAATAATGTCAAAAATCTAACTTTAACTAGTAGCAAAACTAATGTCTTTAAACAACAATTGTAAAATATGAAAAGTATTGTACAGATCTCTTCTTTACAAAACCAATTTTATTTATTTTATATTACCATTAAAAAAAAGCAACCTCTGTTAAACTGATGTTAAAAGTTCGAAATATCTAAAATAACAATCGTATTTTCCATGATTTTTGAAGTTGCTAAAATGGAAAATTGTAGAGACCTAATGAAAAGTTCGAATTAGTGCGGAATTTGAATTAAGAAAGTTGGAATTAGACAAGTTTGACACTAATAAAAAAAAACTTTATTTTGCTATGAGAATACTACCTACTTTACATATTAAGACATACACGAAAGTACTCGCATCGAAAATATATATTAAAAAGCATAATGGAGCAGTGCTCTATCACATCAAGTAATTGTGGAAACCAGTAAGACGTAATAACCAGCAAATAATCCCAGTAATGAATATTGTAATTCTTTGGTCATTGCCTAATAGGTTCATTGAACCAGATTTGCTCATATATGCACATTACGCCTGCTAATTAAAATGTAGTGAGTATATATAATTTCAAAAGTGATAAATATTTTAAAATACTATAAATCAATACTAAATAAAATACATTTTACGTCAAAAAATCAGTTACAGATTGAGTATGAACATGTGAAGGACAAACAACAAATTTACTCCAAAGAATAAAACGAGGGACCATCCAATAAAATCCGATCATGGACCCCAAGGCAGAGACTGACTTAACACTTCAGTACGCCCGTAAGATAAGAATAAAAACAGTTAGCATTACATAAAAATATAGTTCTTGAGTTGGAGATAAGAAGATTAAGTGTATTGAAAGTAAATTACCTGAAAGAGTCACAAAACGAATAAGAAAGGAGAGAACTAAGAAGGATAAAAATAAGAATTAATTAAATAGGGATAAAATAGAAAATTATTCACAACAATCATAATGGCTAATTAAAGTTTACTTTTCGATATTTTTATTTTCCAATATCTTATTTCAACAAATTTTCGTTATCTTTCTAATTTTTCGCCTCCAACAATGAGGAAATAAAATCAAACATTTCTATTATAAATTAAGATCACACAAACCAACATTTATAACAATATATAATTGTGTATAATATTAGTTGGCTTTTTACATCATTTTCTGTAGTCTGATAGTTTAGTTGCTTAAATCACTGTGCCAGACAAGCCCCGGAATTATACTTTTATTCCTAATCAGGGCACTTAATACTTGCTAATACAATATAATAATAAGTTTATAATAAATGCCAAAAATATTATTTTTGTCA
This sequence comes from Laupala kohalensis, assembly GCA_002313205.1. Classification (NCBI taxonomy): domain Eukaryota; kingdom Metazoa; phylum Arthropoda; class Insecta; order Orthoptera; family Trigonidiidae; genus Laupala; species Laupala kohalensis. The sequence continues at coordinate 1,085,575 of NNCF01126132.1, forward strand.
GAATTGTTTTACGCGGAGTTATCAACAACTACTCAGATACTTGTTGCAAACAATTGTCTTTAAAATGTAATAATTTAAAGTGTAAATGCATCGCAAAAATAATAGTTAATTCAATTCAAACTTAGTTTTAATACGATATAAAACCTGTTTTATCCATCACGACTCCCTGGGATCACTGTAACCGTAACGGCCGCTTCCAGAAATGCCGTGCGAGCGCCTGCGTCATAATTGTTACGCCACATTCGTCCCCAGAACCATGTGATACTTGGTGGAATAAAGTGGTATTCAACTACAGAAGAATCGATTTGAAACCGTGTCGACCTTCAGTAAAAACTAAAATCATTCAACGACAAATAAATCGACGCTGATAAAACATACATTTTATATTATCTCATCTTCTGTTCTTTCAAAATTGAGACATTTCAATAGTATTCCCTAACAGATCATCCTTTGCCTTATTAACCCCAGAGGATCACCCCCAGGAGGCAAACGAAATCAACATTGCTGTCACATACAGCTGAGGCCTCCTAGTCAACCGTAGCAGTCTAGCGTCGTCTCAACCCGTGCGGTGCGTTGACTCAACAAATTGGACAGAGAATCGGCGTGACGTGTGACTGTCGCCCTGAACGCAGATGGCCCAGTTTACATCCTCCTGAATCACTTAATGTTGTGCAGGGGTTCTCAAAACTGTACTGAGTTTGTGAAGTTACGGTAAATATTTATCCTGTTCATATCATTTTTTAAGAAGTTTGCAAAATAATTTTTCCGAATCCATCTATTTCATAAAGTTGTAGAATGGGTTTGAAAATAAAGATTTCAACATCTTTCCGTTCTTTAGGAATATTTAGAACAAATTGATTCCAATATGGTGGACCATCTGGGTAAAGGATTAAGACGAATATCAGAAGAACACTCTCATCACGCGAGAATATTTCGATATACATTGAATGAAATGAGTTTCACCCAAAATATTCCGTATACACAAATATTGAAGTTTGAATATAAAATGATTTGAATTAATATGCCATAAAATAAACAACGAGCCAAAAATTATTAAAATCTTTAGTTCACGTAACAAATCATATTTATGAGAGTCAATAAAATTGTTGACAAAATCTGGTTCGTATTCCGATTTAGTCACTGTACATAAAAATTACCTCTCTAATATATCCCGAGAATGCAGAAATAAAATAGATCACCAACGTTTATTTATAGCATAGTGTCATCTAAAGAATGGAAAGGCAGAGGAAGTGTCTCTTTTAGGGTTGGAAAGAGCGATATATAGATAAATGCTTATGAAGGAATTTTTCCTTTAACATTCTTAAAAGTGAGTGTACCCCGTTCCTCAGAAATATTATTCCCATCTATCAAAATACAAGCATATTCATCAATTTCTAGTTTTTTATTGGTGAAGATTTTTTATACAAATATCTGACAATACGAATGATGTAAGTTTAAATTTTCCTGAGGTATGAGGAAAATCTCTTCATCAAATTTAGTTGAAAAAGATTTTCCTAAGATTATTGATTCTTTCTATGTGCGAATAAGTATTATTAGTGTCGTTTCTTTTTCTCGAAGATCAAATTTTAAAACGTGCTGGTCGGATTCATGGAGTTTGAACTTGTCTCCGATCAATGCATCTGACTCGGAGGAGGGTTAAAACCACCCATAAGGGGGAAAGTGAAAAAATTGTTTGAATTTACTTCAAAAAAGTTTAAAAAGTAAACAGAAGCAGCGGGAATTTACTCATGAATATAAGATTGAAAAGGACTTGTGACAATGTTCAAGGAGTAAAGAAAACACATTATAGAAAAATTATACAAACACATAAAAGCTTAAAATTGGTATTTTTTATTTTCTTGAAACTACTAAGATGATAAAACATTTCATGGGATCATTTTCACGGATAATAAAAATGCGGGATATTTATTTGAAAACAAAGTTCCCACATTATTTTTACAAAGAGGAATAAAATTTAAAATTTTAAAAAAGACCAACAAATCGAAAACACAAAATGAATAAGAATACAAAAGAAGTAAAAAGTCACTGATACAAAAACGTATGCGTATAAAATACGATACATAAAACCTTATAACGATTAACTTATTTAATAATACGCAAAAGTATCAAAATGAACAGAAAACATAATATAATTTCAAAATTAACTCGAGCAAAGAGGCGAGTACTGAGTTAATACACCTAAAATTCCAATTCATTTAAAACATTCACAATAACACCAAAAACAGGGAAAATCAAAATCTGACCTCAAGTAGCACGGAAGCTGAATTGAGTTTCGGCCATTTGGAATCCCCTGTCCTCCAAAGCACATCAGTGGGCAATGACAGGTCCAGGGAAGCTTAATCCTTGCCACAGAATCCCCTCCTTCCATTGACCTCTCACGTGAACACACATGCCAATCGGTTGCAAAATGACCGGGGATATGCTGATGACAGAGAACACACAGAGGTAGATTTGCGGTTGCTTCGACTGGTTGAGGACGTCTATGTTGGGGAAAATGGGATTTCGTGGCTGGTACATTCGTTGTGATGACGTCCGCTGAATAATTACAAAAGGATCCCGTTGTCCATTAAATGCAAACGTTTAGGAACAGATAATACAACAACACTGATTAAGGTTCTAATGTAGACATGTTTTATTACAATGGATGTATGCACTTCCATTTATTTCATAAAAGTTCTTCGGTGAAAAAAAAGAAGGAAAAATGAAATGTGTGTCCCACGAAAAAAATACCAATCTCAATTTCAGGAGGAATATGAAACAAAGGAATTAAAAATATTAGATATTAATTAATATAAATAACTATTTTAGTTTATTTTACTTAATTGATGAACTAATATAAGCGGTAAGGCTGTTTTATCATTAAATTTCCCTCACCGTGGGTTTCCTGAATGTCAGGAAAATTATATCATGGAAATTAATATTCCACTTATTAAATAAAACATGATAAATTATTGTCTCTGTTGAGTCGCTTACAACAAATTCATGTTGACAGTATGCTATAATATTTTAGTTCAACGTAAAATGCAAAATAATTAATTAAATACAAATACTACATTTCATGTATTGTATTATAATAGTATCAAATTTAACACGAATGCGTTGAACAATTTTAATGTGCAAATATACAATCTTATATGCAAATATACAATATTTATAAGCTTATAAAAATGTTGATTTACTGTGTACTGCGTTTAATTGTTTATTTGGCACGCTATTATGTCTCCAAGTAAATCTACAGAACGGTGTAACAAAATATTATTATCCATCAATGAAAAAATACAGTAAATAATACAGGAGAAACGTAACGGAATATTTCCTGGTTATTGGTCACATAACTTCAGACGTTTGTAATTACTATTTCTAAGTGTTTAACTAATATATAATATAGTTGCTTCCCAGGACGTTTTCTCAGATATATATATATATATATATATATATATATATATATATATATATATATATATATATATATATATATATATA
>NNCF01126132.1:1089129-1208703 GCA_002313205.1 Laupala kohalensis
TATATATATTAGTTGTTCAAAAGTTGTGCGAGTACAAATCTGAATTAAAGCTGTTGAATGGAATGTTGTCTAAGAAGTACTCCATAACAAAATTTTGCTAGATTCCGTATCTTATCTTCATTTCTTTCATAAATGTTAATGCCAATTAACGTGCTTCACAAAGTTAACGCGCAATGTTATCTCGTATTTCATCGTTCTTCCTCTCACTTTCCCTTTTGATAATATTTTACGAGGCACATTCCCATTGCCAAATGGTAAAAGGAAGCAACTGTAATCCTAGTAAACACGAGAGGTTTCGTAGCCGAAACAATTAGATGGAAAAACACACCACCTGTGAACAGAGGCTCAGTCTAGGTCGGTGCGATAAATGTAACGTGTGAAAGGTAAAGAAATCAGCCATTTACATCCACACGTTTTTAATTGTATCCCGGATACTAATTGCACAATACGTGCGAAAAACAACAGCAAACAGATGCCGCAAAAGCCCGATCAGAGAGGAGAGTAAAAGGGTAATGAACGCTGGTAAGAAAAGGAGGAAGGTAGAGGAATTCACATACACTCGTTTTGCAGTAAAATGGGAACCACAATACGTGAGAGTGGTACTATTCAGTGAAAGATATAGTAAAATACATTTTCCCGACGATGCCTTCAGAGACAATGTTACAGTTCGCATGTGAGGGTATATAGCGAAATTATCGAACTGTGTGGTCGTTTACCATTAACCTATCATACACTATCATGTGCTAACATATTCAATTAATACAAAAAGTTAAATTGGAGAAGTAAAGTTTTAAAATCTTTAAAATTTCAGAAAACCGATTTCAAATGCATTCACTCTTCTACCACCACACGATATAATATCGTTTTGTTAAAAATAATTTAAGACCAGTCAGCATCTGACTCACATAACTGAAAACGATGTATAAAGATAGAATTATTATTACGAATAGAAGATTTCCAAGTGGTTTCTGTTTTATTATTATCACTACATTACATGATAGACTTGTCAAACAAACAAAGTAATTAACACAGTATTAACAATTTGTCGGGGAAGAGGTTTTTATTACTTCACAAGTCTCGATATGGAGACTTGTTTCGCAATAAGATTCCTCCTTCCAAAATAAATATTCAAGGTTATGCAGGACAAGGTTTATTATGCAGTTTGAATGTAAACAAATAATAAATACCAACACATCAGGGTGACAACACATGTATGAAAGTTATATGAACAGTTCCTTTTGTGCGACTCACGACTTTGAATGATTAGGTCGTTGGTAATAGCACTTCTGTCGTCCGTCGTGAGGTGGCGCTTCGGTATCGAGGTCCTGCTGGCTAGCTGATAGCGTCGGAGTACGAGGTTCTGCCACCTGCCGTGAGGTGGCGCTTCCGTCCAAGCTTCTGCAGATATCGTGAGAGGGCGTCTCTTGGCCTCTGAAGATAGAATTAATTCTGCCGCGGATCGGGCTATTGCGCAGAGCTGGATTTCTTGATAGAGGTTATGATCGGAGACGATGTTCACTCATCAAGAGAATCCATCGTACTGATTTCTCAGTCGTTGCTGTTGCTATAAACTAAACTTTGACAGGTGACGACGTTAACGACGTAACACAGCGTCGAGGTTCGTCTATTGAAGATTTCTCGCAGCTTCTTAATAAACAGACCCAAGTTTCTCGAAGTTTTTTAATAAATAGGCGACATACGCTTGATGATACATGCGACGCGTGCGTCTCATGGAGTCTTCTAATGTTTACAATTTGCGTCGTATGTAGAGACTCTCTTGCGGACGGTGATTATCATTCTGGCCTAGGATCTTGAATCTCTGGGTCCTTTGTCTTGACGACGGCATAAACAACATGGCGTGTAATGCCTTGGCGTAACAACATTCATCTCTTATGTGTTAATGCATGAGGGAGTTTCATCATATACGTAGTAAGGTACTTGTTTCGCCGTATATGTAGTAAGGTACGTTTACAAATTGTTTAAAGAAAACAAATAATATAAACGAGCATTGTGATTCGTAAAACATCATAACAAGAACAAAAAGTTATGTCAAATAGAGTTTAAATATAATTTTCATACTGAATCGTGTCATTATTAAGGATAGGTAATAAAATAAATGAAAGTTGAAACTATTGAATCGTTTTGCATATTCACAAATATTTCAGGGGCAACGTAATTCACTGTACACGACTTTACAAAAAACGGGGGATATATTATGTGCCCCGATCTAACCCATCGATTGATTATTCTTACACTTACAGGCTTAAATAAATCAAAAAGGGATCAACAGTATTTTGGAACAACAAACAACAATTTATTATAAAAACACATATACTATATTGGAAACACAACGCTTACATTGACCAATGATTACCACACAAATTAGATATTCATATTCTTTACCAACATCCTAGACTCTAGTCTTCACGTGTCTTCTCGTCTCGATGTTGAAGCGCCGACCTCGCACCAGGATGCTCGGGCCTCCCCGGAAACCGATCACCTTAGTGACGCCTCGACACTACCGACCCTCAGGAATCACGAAGAATGATGAAATCAAGCTTCTTCTATATCATATCACTCGAAAGAAAGTTCAACATTCAAGAAAGTGTTCTCTCAACAGACCGAGTACCGGAACTACTCAACCCGCGTACTTCTAGGAAAGTTCCTTTATCTCGTACTTCACTGACTGAGTGAGTATAAGTGAGCGAGTTGAATGAATGAGTGAGAATTTTTCCTCTTGTTTCTTTCGTGAGGTGAGCTTTATGAAGAGTGGGGGGGGGGTAGAGTTCACATCGCGCAGCCATACGCTCTGTTCACCAGGGCGGAATACATTACTATTAACTGGCGACGTCACTCGCGCGTATTTGAAGTAAAATATCTGAGATGTCTCAATTGGTAAAAAAAAATAGAAAAAAATCATTATAATAAAACGACAAGCACCTCATTTTGTTATATACTTTTAAGTTGTTTAATATATTCATACTGAGTTAAAATTTGATCACTACGTAGTCCATGATTCAAAGATGTGTGCAATCACACTTTTCCTTTATAACATTGCAATAATTATTTTAAAAATTGTGTGTAAACGTTAGAGCTTTCAGATATCAATCATATATGGCAGCAGTTTACGTTAACTGCTGTCATCTGTGAGTAACCACAAGTGAGGTTATATCTGGAAGAGTGTTCACGTAAGCGTTGAAGATATAATACAACGGCAAGTACGTTATTTTGTTACACATTTACGATGTTTAATTCACTCAAGCTGTAATAAAAAAATAGCTCACCCTCAAGTCATTGACTCAAAGGTAGGTTCAATCTTAATTTTATCGCAAATAACTATGTAAGGGAGGTCTCCAAGATTGTACCGTGAATGGGACGAAGATCCGAAGTCAATCGAATAAAAAATAGAAACAAATCTATAATAAAATATAATAGGAAAATCAAGAATAGCTAACATAAGTTGGTTCCATGACAAATTTATACATAATTAATGAAGTTTTATTAATGTCGAAAAATTATGTTTATTAAATATGAACTCTAGATCTCTAATTATAAAACGTATAAAATATGGCCCTCGAATGTTGAGTGCCCGGGCCTGCTAGTTAATATTAATTTTACGCTCGACAGACATCGATATGATAACAAGAAACGGAGTTGATTCGTCCGGAAATAAGTCTGCAGTGACCGCCAGAGTCCCGCAGCGATTGCAAATGACGATCGCAACGCGAAGGAAGGATTTCACCGAATGAAGCCGGATAAAAGCGACCGCCAATAGAGCTGTAATTACGCGTGTCACGGCTATTCGAAGCCCGGCAGGGAAGCCAGGTGTAATCGGCGCCTGCATCGTGGAGCGGGGTGGAGGTTCGGAGGGCATCACTAGGATACTACTCCATGTCGGAAAGCGTTAATGTTGCGTTAATGTGGCGGCAGGTGATGATCGTTACGTTCACGTAGGTTTTCGGATTGCTGCTCGCGGTTGCACGCGAAATGGTGGACGTAATTACACCTTATCTCTATTTGGAATAGGTATCAGAGTTAGTTTTACTGGTTATAATTATTTTTTGTTTGTTTTTCTCAATTTTAGTGGTGTGAAAGATAACGTGTCATATAAATCTCACAAGAATTTCTCGATGGATCTACTTGTTGTCAGCGATTTGATACTATGTTGACTCGTCATCACAACAAACTAGCAAAACTACCCGTGGCGTTGCCCGGAATTTGAGAAGAAACTTCAAATAACCACTACCGAACATTCAAAATTTTGAATCAATTCACAAAAGAACGTGAAAATATTTTTTTTTGTATAGTGAAACAAACGTACAAAACAATTACATTAACATTCAAAGGAAAATGAGTGCAGAGAATTTGATATTTCACCCTACAGTGGGTATATAAAACGTGTCAACAGGTCCGGATTTTTTTTCAGTTTACTTTGCCCGGAGTTGCCCGGGATTCTTATATACCGTAATATTCTAAATTCATTCGTTAGTTTCCAAATTTCTCTAATTTAGTGATATTAAATTTTCACTTTTGTCAATTTCCAAAACAAAGAAAACCAACAAAAATGCATAGTGCTTTCAAAATCATATACTAATATCTACGTAATTACGAATAATCTTAAAATACATACAGAAGGAAAGCATACTCTTCACAGAAATATACAAAGTTCGAATTTAAGACCTCCGAATTGTTTGGTTTTCATTTCACTTTTTAAGAAATGTACTTGAAAACAATGTTCTTCACAGCCTTTTTTTAATTTTGCGTATACTACTTGTTTACTTAGAATATACATTCAGTGGATTGTCCACCTCACGTAACTCAATTGAACTCAGGCGGACACATTCGTAAGCTTTATAGTCAACAGTCTTGCGAGTGAAGATTCAAATCAATTGATTAGCAGCCAATTGTAATTGTTTTTTTCAAATTCATTAATATTAACCATATATAACATTTTAATTACCTTAAATAAGCCTTAAGAAGTGTCCTTTGAAATTTCAAATAATTTCATAGATTACTTACTCCGATCCACACCACAGGCATTCTATGGAATTCCGTTTTATTAGTATAGATGATATTAATGTGGAATATGTTGACTCATCATTATGATGGATGTTATAATGAATACAAGACTATCATGTCACCAACATGATCTTCCTACCCTTTATGAAGGGAAAATTATTTGATAATATGACATCTTGTGTCTTGTGTAACGTGATAATGGTGTGTGATCTCATTGCGTGACTTTATCATCACTGAAAATTTGAGCTAACGTTTATTTCCTAAGCTCTAGTCACAACTAAGGACGCAGAGTTGTGTCCTACTCGGAGAACCAACACATCACATACGGCATTGTTTTTGCAAATTGTTCATTCACTATGTTACAAGGCAACATGAACATGGCATGATATACTATTAATTTTAGAGACGTTGTGATAATAAACTTTTTATTCTCGACAGTAACATTTATTTTCGTAAATGAGCAACTGATATATGTATCTAATTATACAATGAAATGCAATGGCTTTATTTAGTCTAGTATTCTTTATGATCTCAGTCGTAAATATTGTGCAGTCAATGTGATGCAAACTTTTATTAAAGAGACGAATAAATAAGACGAATATATTAACACAGGTCGTGTAAATTAGCCTTAAAGATTATCATCGTGTTCTTAGTTCCATTTCAGAAAAAAAAAATACTTCTTTAATTTCCACACATTGGATATAATCAAGAAGACTATCGAGTCAAAGGATTTAATTTCACTTTAAATAAATATCCTTGCTTCACCATTAATTTTTACTCAATGGGTAGAATTCAATCTATTTCGCATAGCTGTCAGCAAGATGTATTCAACGCCATAAATCTCGTGGCCTTTTCTCTGCATTTTAGTTTTAGTTTCTCTATTATTAAAATGAACACATTTATATACGTAAACTGAAATTGAAAGCATTTGTCAAACGCATAAATGGCTTGCGATTTACGCATATTATTTTTCTCTAAAAATGATTTTTTCCAACCAAATCCATCACTTTTGATACAAGACATTAAAATCTAGTTTATGTTAAGCCATTGCATCGAACATTTGTTTTACAATTTTTCACTATATGTCGTTTACTTTTCAGTACATTTTATATTAAATATCGTAAAATCGACAGATGAAATGATATTTTAAGCAATGCTTTTGTGTTTCACGAATCTTTCTGCTAGTGATTTTCTTCACAATTAATTGCTATATTAAGCTTAATTAAAAACTGTTACGTTTTCACAAAAATGATTTAAACTTTGATTGTTATCCCCAGATTATCGTTTTTTAAACACACATTGTTGGGACAAATTGAAGTGGGTCACCTTTCCTGAGCATGTTTCTACATTGGAATTTAATTTTCGAGTCACTTTTCTTTATTTTACGCCATAAAAAGAAGAGAGAGAGAGAGCTATCACTCACATCCTCTAATACAGTTTTTGCAACAGTCTACCTGGTCAAAGCACAGTAATCAAAATCACGTTTCAAAATGGGACAGTTTTAGTGGTTAAATTTTTTATCAATTGTTCAAAAGTATTTACGTTTAACAAGCAGCCGTGATCTAACACTAAAACAATGCTCGCAAATTCTGAGATAGATAAACTACTTTTGATCTTTTGGTGACCAATCTTCGCTACAAGACAGTTCACAGCTATTCCCACCAGGTAGCATCAGTAGACGGATGCTCAAACTAAGAAGTGTACGTTCAAAAACTGAAGAAACATTGCATACCGGAAGATGCGTTATGTTACAAATAAGTAAAAGAGAAATTAGAAACAACTTCTTGATTTTTCTTTAATAACAAAATCGGAATTATCTGTTCTCTCATAACAAAAATAGAGAACGAATTATATAAACTTCACAATTTAAAATAGTTTACGCTTATTAATGAAATATTAATTCTTCTTCTCCTTCCATATTTCATCAGGAACATAGGGAGTCAATTATTTTTCTCCACCGGACTCTCTTTGCTGCTTCTGTTTTCATTACAGCAAAGTGACTTCCATACTCCTTCAGTACCGTTCTTCTCCAGTTCATTTTTGGCCTTGCTCGATGTCTCGAGCCTTGAGGATTCCACCGAAGTGCACAGCAAGTTACCTCGTTATGTTCTTTTCTAAGGGTATGCCCTATCAAGGAAAACTTTCTCTTTTTTATTTCAATATTTATGTCCCCCTGGTTTGTGAAACGAATAAGGTTTTCGTTGCTGATAACATTTGGCAACCATATCTGCAGGATATAACGCAGACATTTATTTACGAAGACCTGGATTTTCCTTTTGGTGTCTTCAATAGTAAGTCAAGTTTCACAGCCATTCAGTAAAACGGATTTCACGCATGAGTTAAAGATCTTTATCTTTGTATGTTTCAGGATGTCGGGATAGCGCCACACATTTTTCAGCATTGAGATTGCCCCTGTTGCATTTTGTATTCTGGCGTTAATATCCTTTCTGGTACCACCATCCGTATCTATAACACTGCCAAGGTAGACAAATTCATCGGATAGAGCTATTTGATGTTCTTCTATATATAGAGCGGCGTTCGGTTTACCATTTAATCTGACTTCTATCGTTTTTTGCTCATTTACATTTAGACCTACTTTTGCAGATTCATTTTGTAGATCGGCCAATTTTTCCTCCAAGTGTTTGTGTGAATCAGAAAGGAGACACATCGTCTGCGTAATCAAGGACTTATAGAGAATCAGTCAAGTTCCAAGTTATACCTCTTTTGCCTCTGCTGGTAACATTTTTCATTACACCATCCATGGCAGCTAAAAATAGAAGAGACAGTCGGAACCCCTGCCTAACTCCCGATGATGTGTGAAATTTATTTGAGTTTCCCATTATGAAGTACTTGACAAGTAAATTGATTATACATTTCTTTATTAAGTTGATGAACTTATCCTGCAGGTCTCTTGCTCTTAGCGCATGCCATATCTGGTGTCTGTACACAGAATCGAAGGTTTTCTCATAATCAATAAAAGTCATATTCAGAAGGGAATTCCACTGATTGCTCGATTATTATTCGTAATATCCATATATGATCAATGCATGACCTGTTTTCACGGAAGCCAGCTTGTTCTCTTCAAAGAGACGTTTCTAGAACCCGATACATTCGTTTAGTATAATTTTACTGAACACTTTGCTAACTACGCTGAGAAGCGTAATATCCCTGTAGTTCTTGCACTCCTTCATATCTCCTTTTTTGGTATTTTCACCACATTTCCCTCTTATTGTTCCTCAACCTATATTTGGCGGAATAATAGAGAAAGTAACTGAGCAGAACAGGCTATGTCCACTTTCAAAATTTCAACTGGAGTTCCATCCTCTCCCGGGGTTTTCCAATTTTTTATTTCCTTCAGAGAAGCAATAATTTCTCTTCGGGTTGGTGCACTCGTATCAATATCCAAATTCATGACTGTCACATTCTCTGTGCACTCAGTGGTAGTGCCGCTATTTTCATATTCTGTAGTGAGCAGTTCCTCAAAATGCTATTTCCATCTTTCCCATTGTTCTTTCACCCTTAACAAGGCTTTACCAAACTTGTCATTTACGGGCACTTTGTTGGATCCTGATAGTTTGCGGATAATCTGATATAGCTCTCTCAGATTTGTTTTTTCTGTTGCTCCTTGCGCTTCCTCTGCCGGGTTCACTATTTGTTGCCTCTGGTCTCTTCTTGTTTTCTGTTTCACCATTTTATCTATATCTCGATATTGTTGAGATAACAACTTTTGTGTATCTTTATTTACACAGTTGTTTAGTAAATTTTTAACATTTTTTCCTTTCTTGTATGGTATTCCATGTGTCTGTTTGTATGGCATTCAGTCTTTTGTGTCGTTCTGTAACCTCTCCAGTCGCATTGAAAATGTGTTTAATGTTTTTCCATTTACCTTCAACAGTCGGAACTTCTTCTATCGTCTCTTTGCTCTCTATATTTTCTCTAAATTTTCCAATAAATTTCCTCTTGTGTTCTGGGTCCTTCAACTTATCAATGAAATATGTTCTCTTTCTCTGTTCAGGTTTCTTGCTAGCTCTAGTCTTCACTCGGATGTTAGCAGTTATCAAATGATGGTCACTGTTTTGTCAGCTCCTCTGCGATTTCTGACATCTAGGAGCGACTTCTTAAATTTTGAGCTGATGCATACGTGATCAATCTGGTTTTGCGTTTGGCGGGATAACCTTAACATCTATCGTGGGAGGAAATGCTCCGACATCACCAGAATGGCAAAAGGCGGTCTGGAGTCTTAAGGTCCTGTCGCCAGACTAGGGATCTTTGGGCTAATAACTCACGGAAACCCGAAATTATACTTATTTTCAAAGAGTCAAATAGTAAGAGCCAGTCTGATCTGTTGACGAATATTGGCAAAGGAAAAGGGATACGATTTGGCCAGTGGAACGTTCAAACATTGTATCAAGTTGGTAGACTACCCCAATTGTCAAAAGAAACGGAAAACTATCGTCTGGAGCTTTTTGGTGTAAGCGAAGTTCGATGGAATCAATACGGAGAAATTAGAACAAGGAAAAGACAACAATTCCTATATTCCGGTATGGCAAGAGCATACGATATTTACCAAGCTGGAGTTGGACTACTACTTAGTAAAAGGTTCAATGAGGCACTCTTAAGCTGGTTCCCTGTATCGGAGCGTATAAGACTTGCAGAGTACGGAAATTGACGGTTATTCAATGTTATGCTCCGACTGAAGAAGCAGGATTTGTAACAAAATGAGCATTTTATGATGGAATCTTGTTAAAGATAAAGAAAAGTGACTTAGTGGTATTGATGGGGGACATTAATGCTAAAGCAGGTGTAAATAACAAAATATTGAGCATATCATGGGTAAACATGGGATTGGAGAGAGAGAAATGAGAATGATGCGTGTCATATTGTTACGTGGGTGTCACCAGACAACAAAACGCAAAACAGAAATATTAATGGTGTAAATCTACAAAATTATGCTGTTGCTCAGCTTATTTCGTGCACTTGATGAGACGAGGAGAATGAACACCATTTAATTTTATGGAAAAGTTTTTAAAGAGCGCTAATGATCATAAGATGTACAAATGTTGCAAAACTACGTTAATTTTTTATTTCATACTAGGTTCAGAAATAATATTTAAGTTGTACTATATCTATATGATGAACCCAAATTTCATTCCAATGTTCGCAGCATTTTTTGCTTCATTGCTTCTACGTCTAAACATGATCGCTTTATTCTACACGTAAGTTGTTCCTTTCTCATTTCAAGCGGTTGCCCATCTGAAAGAATACAGCCCGTCTCTCTAGTAGCCCCTTCACATCTTACTAAGGTTCATTCAGATAACCATCAGAGTTCAATCTACAAGTTCGCAATCCCAATCTTCTTGAGCCTATTCCGCTCAACGTTATAATATTTTGGTATCTTTTAATAGTATCTCGTCTCGTCGATTCCAGATTTGAAACCGGGCTATCTTTCATTTTCTATTTCATCTGAGAAGTTTCCGAATATTGACATTAAAGGTACTGAATGAAATGGTACAATCTTAAAATAAATAATGTTAGATTTACGACCTTATCATGGACGAATACTACAAATTTTGTCCTGTTAAGTGTACAAAGTATAGACTTTATGACCTAAAGACGACTTGAACATTAAACCGAAACGTTGTGTACTTGATAGAACAAAATATGTAGTATCTGTTCATCTTCAGGTCCATCTTAAAGTCGAATTCATTTTCATTTATTATTATCCATCATATCCAACAAAAAGTTGTTTTCAATAAATAATATTTAATTTCCTCTCCATTTATTTTTAAGCTTTGTGAAAAGTAGCAATTAAACGACTTCACCGTCTACATTTGTGATCTACGTTCAGACACCACAACCTCCTGTTGGTTTCAATAATCGCCCGTGTAGTTTTCTACTATAAAAATATTTATTTTACTTTAGTTTCTAACTTCAATAAAATTCTCCCATTATTCCATATTTTACTCCATACTGTTGTCAAAGTATACGAGCTCTCCCAATCAATTTATGCTATCATTAATGATTCATTTTTAACTAGAAATAAAGAATTAGGATAAGTATTTTCTCCAATGACACAAGTTTGCGGATTGCACAACTAAATAACCTTCATCCTACTTTATTCGCGTAACTTGTAGAATCTTGTCCTTACACACAGCCGAATAAATGTTACGAAGAAAAACAAGGCGATTCATCGAATCAAAATAGAAAAGCTTGAATCCGTTATTTTTCCGAACCATAATTACCTGACACCTCTGAACGATAACAAAAGCAATTTTTACGTACTTGAATTTCTTGACATACATTTGTTGATCTTCAAAGATGTCTTGAATATTTACTTTCCTCTCATATTTTGGGTCATTGTACGGAAATTCACTTTCTCTTCTTTAACAATACAGAAGAGACAGTGATATTGCGAACACCTTTCCTACCTCATATAACATAGTGTCTCATATCATATTCCTCATTTTTCATCATTTTTCTTCCTTAATATGATCCTTAATAAATCTTTGCATATCATTCACTGGAAATTCGAAGATCCTCCCATCTTTGGGTTGCGGGATGAGTGGAGTAGGAAGCTCATCATCTCTTCAAATCACAGCTAACCTCCTAGGTGTGCGACTGTCCTAATGGCTGTTTTTTTATTATTTTTCATTTCCATATGTCATGCGTTGCATCAGTTTTACATATGTCTAACTTTTACTCGCTAATACAAGAGTATTTGGAAATTTTATGTGACGATTATTTTCACTCGTATGATTAAGAGACAGGGAGATAATAGATTTAAAAAATATTAAAACTGGTACATTTTAATTCATGTGTTTAGATTATTGTCTAGTATAATGGGAGGCGGAGAATTAACTAAGCTCCCATACTAAAAAATGCACACATTTTTAGAGGGGAAATATTAAGTGGACAAATCTCTTACAGGTATGAATACGAGTATGCCCTACTGACCACATATTTTGAATTGTGTTTTCCCTCGTTGGGGATGTCTTTCTTTTTGTGTATGTGTGTGTGTGTGGGGGGGGGGTTCCAGAAACCGAAGCGAGTGCGAAGTGTGAATGAAGAGACGAATAACAGGAGAGATGGAATAAGGAGAACCACTTACCTAGTGCCTCCCTCCTTCCCGTGCCTATTTGTGTGGAGGTAGGAAGAGAGGTGGCGGTGGCGGTGGTGGTGGTGGTGTGGCTGCGCAAAGACCGGATGTGGTCTCCACCAGCGGCGATTACGGCGGCCGCGCGCCCGTCACGACGAAGGCATTGCCTGACGAGCGCTGCCCGCTTCTTCGTCTTCCCCACCCCCAGCCCCTCCTCGCTCTCCGCCATCACCATCACCAACAAACGACGCAGTTAAGCCTCCTTGACGTGAATAGAAGACGTAGCGAACGCGCAATGCCGCGCCGCACGAAGAACCGTGGGTGCTGCTCGAAATGCGGCGGTGGCGGCGGCAACTTTCGCCTCCAAGAAGCATGGCGACATTACCACTGTTTGCTCGCATAATGGTCAACGAAGCTCCCTCTTGGGAATGAGGTTTCCACAAAAATGGTGAGATCAAAGTCCCGAGAGGAGTAAAAACAGAAAGACTTTGCAACTTGGCTTGGCCACCCAACAGTAACAATTGCCTGAACTAAAGTTGCTCATAAATTATAATTTTACCGATGAAAGAGATAAGTGATGGTAAGTGTTCCAAGAAATCTTGAATAACAAGAAGTCCCTCGCCTTATGTTTCAATGTAACGTACAATTTTTATCAATCAGTAAGTCTATTGCACTGAAGCGAAATGTTTTGTATTTAATTAACTGTCTATTATCCTTTGTGAATAGTAGTTTTGTATATTATATATATATATATATATATATATATATATATATATATATATATATATATATATATATATATATATATATATATATATTACACACACACACACATCCCCNCGTGTGTTCATATTCATTAGGTAAAGATTTTTTTTCCCTTTTCAGCAGCCATGGGTTAATTGACGGGGAGGTGACAATCTTTTTGTTTGGTTCATTCAAATCCTTTATTCTTGAGAAGTCAAGAAAATTGCTCGTGCCGCATGAAGAGCTACGAATACTTTTCAATCTGTTTCCGGTTCAATGAGCTCCC
This sequence comes from Laupala kohalensis, assembly GCA_002313205.1. Classification (NCBI taxonomy): domain Eukaryota; kingdom Metazoa; phylum Arthropoda; class Insecta; order Orthoptera; family Trigonidiidae; genus Laupala; species Laupala kohalensis. The sequence continues at coordinate 1,102,275 of NNCF01126132.1, forward strand.
GATAAATATTTATAGTCTTTCTTTTTCTAAGAAGTTTAAAAAACAACTAGGGAAATAACGCTTGCTGACAGCAGTGATGATCTATGAATCTTAGAAAACTGGAAATATACTCAAATCTTACCAATCAAAAAGAGAAAAGAAATTTTGACACCTTTTGAAGACATTACTTCATATAATTCTTGTACACTTTCTAGAAAAAATAATTTCAAATTTTACTAAATAAAACCCGAATTTTCTTCGAAATGTCCGACAGAAGAGTACGATGATGCTCAATTTTTGAAATAAAAAAATAATATTTGCTACAACCGAAAATAATCTCAGTTCAGGAATCATGGTTTTCGTAGTGATATTTTCATGCATAACATAATTTACATTAATTTCTCGAGCGAAATAATTAAAAAAAGGAAGAAAAACCTTCCTGATAGAAGTGTCTCCTAATTTCAGAAATTGAGACATAAACTTGGATAAGCATCGAGGTCTGGTAGCGTTATTTTACCGTCATCAGAGCACTAGACCATGTTATTGTCGTACATTTTCTGCACCATTAAGCATGTATTACATTTGAACAATTTTCCAATCCACACTTTACAGTATGAAGTTTATACACCAATTCTGAGAAAGTTCGCAACGAATTCTACTGTATTACATGGTCTTGTTGTGGGATGAGATAAGGAGGAGAGCATACGTTAATTACATTATCGGGGAAAAAGTGTTTCAGGAATGAGAGTTTTACTGGTGTACTGATAGCAAAACATTGCACACCACTATGCAATATTCACCGTCGGTTGCGATTATGTTACGAAACAAATAATTTAACACAGGAATACAAACTGAAATGTTATACATGCTGAGCAACAAAACTTACAGAATTATACAAACCATGTAAACAAATATTCTACCAGGGATTTTTTTTAATATATAGAAAAGTTGAAATGTGTGGTTTATTAGAAAATGACTCCTAAAATATTGTCTCTTATCGTAGGTGCTAGATCACCGTCTCAAAAAAAGCTCGGTCAATAACAACAAGTACTTACCAGAAAAGTAGTATTATCGTCTTCTTGGTTTTACAGTGATAGACCGCGGTACCTATACATATTTTAGAGGAAAACACTACTTACTGAACACTACTAGTTTGCTGTAATCTGTAAATTTACAGAGTCGAATCGAGTATGTATGGAGTGAGTTTTCCAAGTTAGCTACTAGTTAGGTTGTTAATGTACGGTTAGCAATCGTACAAGCTTTGGTAGCCAGGAATCGATCTTCCTTAAAAATATAAATGATTCAAAAACACTCAAAATATTAAAAACAGTGTACTGTTCGTAAATATATGCTCATTTGCTGTTTGCTTACGCTTTAGCAAGTTTTGAAAAGAAACTACTCTGACTTCTTTGCATAACTGCTTTTACTACGCATGTGTTCAGGAATAATCTCCGAAGTAAGTAAGTCTCTCTTCTTTTGTGTCTGTGAGGAAAAACTCAGAAAATTTAAGATTTTCAGGAAGGAAACACAAGGTGTGCATAGAGCTTTGAATTTAAATGTCCCGTGTTGTGAATAATAACAAAACAAAATAAATGAATCGTTTATTAAGAAATATCAAACTCTTTTAATTGATAAATTTATACCCTTAAGTACTGAAAACATATATTCACAATTTGAAAAAAATAAGAAAAGATTACTAATTAAAAGTTTAAAACGAGAACGATTATGCCAGTCGAAAAACTATATTGATAATACCAGGAAACTATTACTCTTAGCAGAGAAATAAATATAGTGATTTCTCTGTTGTTACCTAATTTTTTAAAATTAAGTAAACCCAAAAGAGAGTACAGTATGTATGGCACATCATAATTTAACTCGATGATTCATATCTTAAAATATTTTTATTTCATTATGGTTATAATCAGTCATTAATACACTCAATAATAGGCATGAAGAATTGTATCTAATTGAAGTACGTAAATTAATTATTGAAAATACACAATAGTAAAACTTTTTTTAAAAAATTGTCAATATTTATTGAAATAATGACATTTTCAGTAATATTTATAAGCGCTTTTCCACGTAACTGACACTTGAGCAATACCTCCCAGAAGAGTTTTTTTTTTAATTTGTTCCATTTCTTCTCCTTGTACAAACATAGTCAATACAGGGGTTTTTACACAATTTTATAACATATTTAGATCAATGCTACTTAGATATCTGATTTAACATTGCATCAATCCTCATATGAACATAATTTTTACACAAAAGTCTTCGAAAAGTTCATATTTGTCTCGTTTTGATCAATTTGGTCATATTTCTTGTGCCTACATCAATCTTGTATCTTATCCAACTAAAAGTTAATTCCATAAATTAAACTCACTGCATCTATATTCTCACCACATATGCGTATACCATCCCGTGTAATCTTTCTCGTCTTTAGATATGTATTGAAATATACATACCCAGAAGCGTTAAGAGTAAATGCACATCTCATATATCCGAAGCAACGAAGACCTTTATAAGCACACTGAAAACATCACTGTCACAATGCGGAAACGAAGGCTGAAGTTCTACGGACATCTGATGAGAATGGACGAGAACCGTTTGACGAAGAAAGCTTTCAAGTACATTGCAGGACTGAAGGCTACAACAAAGTGGGTAGAAGAAGTCAAGAGAGACGCAGTTGAAATTGGAGTTACTGAAGACGTGATCCACAATGGAAATGTATTTAGAAGCCGAGTTGACGGCATCAAGGCATTCGAGGAGAAACCATCAAAATGCAGACCCAAATTTGTAATTTCCGAGGAGCAGAGAAAGATTAGAAGTGAAAGAATGAAGAGGTTCTGGGAGGAAAAGAAGAGATTGACCAGAAAGCTTTAGGTTCCATGCGGTCCACAGTTGGCCAAATTCGGTTAAAAAAATCTCCGAAGCAAAGCTCACGAAACCTGTGAGGCACCGTGACCGACCAAAACCAATATAAACGAAGATCAACCCAAACAGTCCGAAACCATCGCTTTGAGCCATCACCTTCACTCCTCAGGGAATATCAGCACGATCGGTGCTTTCCACTCTCATCATCAGGAAGCCGATTCGCTATGAGGTCGACGCATCCGACGGACAGCGGTGCGGCGGCACGCACTCTTCCACGTCGACGTTCCTGCGGATGTGCGGACCGGCCGGCCTGCGTCCAGCGCGCGCCGCCTCCCTCATTTTTTTCACTCCCCCCTCCCAACCCTTCCTCACCTCACTTCACCATGCGCGACTCGATCGCCACTGGACCGTCCGCGCCGCCCGCGTCTTGCGAGGTCGTTAAATTTTAATTGGGCCGCGATGAGCACCTTCATAATATATAATCAGTGCCGGCGGCCGGCTAATCTCGGGCAGATTGCCGCGCGGGCCGTCCGCGGCCGCGCACGCTGCCGCCACCCGCTGCCGCAGCCGTCGACATCGCCTCTAGAGACTACACTCGAATTCGTGCCCGGAGGCAGGGCGGTTCGGGACGGTCGGGGGTGGTGGCTGTGGTGGCGGTGACGGGGAAGTGATAAGAAATGATAACTGTGGTGGGGGCGAGAAGTAGAAGATCAGGAGAGTGGTGGTAGGAATGGAGGTTGTCTGGGTAATGACAGCCGCGATGGTAGAATGAAGATTGCGAATGATGATGGCGATTGTACATGTGGCGGAGTGGGTTGTGGATCGCTTGGCGGCGAAGGTGGAGAAGGGATGTGGCCGGTAGAGGCGGTCCCGCAGGCGGTAGCAATGGTAAATGCAGGGGAGACAGGAATGCTGCGAGGAGAAAGGCTGTAGATGTTTAATAGGTGGTAGAGATGAGCTTGGAAGTGGTGGAGAATGTGTTTTGCATGACGCACTATAAAAAAGTAATGGTAATGAGAAGGTAAAAAAATCACGGAATATGATAGGGAATAAATGAAGAATAATAACATTCATAAGAGAATAAATATGCAATACAATAATAAATAACTTCAAAGGATATGTTTGACACCGGTTCAAATACGAAGAGAATCTCAAATGAGCTCAACTCATGAAAGTATTGAGAATATTCTCCTAACTAATTATTATAACCAAAATTTCACATTTGCAAATTATAAATGAAGAAAATAATATTTTCTCTTGGATGTACCAGAACTCTCAATTTCATCAGACAATATATCCCCAAAAAATGTTTTCTCATTTACTTGCTAACGTTCTCATTAATGTCTCCCTTTCACTCTACTATTTAATATTATTAGTTAAAATGATGGGGAACGAATAGAATAAATTTCATATTTGAGGTAAAGGGAAGAGAAAAGAGAATGAAGAATTTTTGTGCCAGAACATTTTGTGATGTGGTTGATATAATACAAAATTCATTTTTTCAAGAGTCCTTGATAATTTATTTTTCTTACATTTTAATTATTATCATTTATATTTTAAAAGAATTTCAACCAACGAATTTTATTTCTTTTCAATGTACAGTATATTTCATTTCACGGAAGTTTGTGGGGTTGCTGTTGTGACCCCCCCCCCCCCCAGATGCCCTTCCCTCAAGACGTGCATGGAGAAGATGAAAAGGAAGAATGATGCTGAGAGAGAATACGCCTCAGGACGTTTGATTTCGTCACTCAACGGCGTCTTCTACTAGAGCTACTAAAATCTGTATTACAATGATTACAGGTTTTAGGGACTTAGTTATGCGAAGCATGCTGATTCTCTGCGATTGCCGTGGTCCGCTGGGTGCACACACCTCCCAGTGATAAGCTCTGTGTGTGTCTGTGAGTTCACTCCATCATAACCTTGTAATGAGTTGGAACGTGTCCAATAAGGACGATGACTCAGTTGTAAAGATGAGGAGGAGTTTCATTAAATAACAAGAAGCAACAAAATGTCACTGAACTGTCTTGACTCTTTAGGACAAGAATGTAAACAAGACAACTGAATAAATTACGCTCGTATAATATGAAGCACTGCGCTTTAAGAAATCTTAATGAGTGTCTATAGAGAAAATAATGCCGTATAATTTAAAGAATACTTTCTTTTTTGGTTCATTTTTTATATTGGTGAATAACATTGCATCTAGATAAAGGTAATTTTATCCTCTAATATTTCAGGATACAAAATATAATCCAATGACTTGAAAGTGCATAAGAATAAATTTTATCTATAAGCAAATAGCAAATAAATTCGATTTTTCACGAGGACTTTTGTGTTCGGTTTATCTCCATCGTTATTAGTATTAACAAAAATAACGTACCTAAAATACTTTCTTTTAAAGATAGTAGATAGTCTGAAATATTTCTAATATATTGTAGCTAAGATCAGAATTACTCTTAAACAGTCTTTAAGTTTTGAGAGAAAGAGAGGGGGAAGTTCATTTCTTGAAATAATATTTCTAGGCAGTAATTTATTTCTTTTCTTGATGGTCAATGTAAAAAATTTCATCCAAACCAACCAGATTTCTGCTTTTATGGGTGAGAGAGGGAGACAGAGGTGGATTTTCGAAATCTCGGACCAACATAAACCTTCTTCTTGTTGTCATTGTCGATTGGGTGAAATTTCATCAATCTCAAATCAAATAGGCGAAATTTATCAATATGCTATTCGAAATTTTAATTGTCGCAAATATAAATTTATGTGTTTTTCGAGATAACCCTACGTTGTCAAAATTAGTTTGTTAATTGAGAGTAGGCGTCGCCAGGGTTAGGTAGGATCTATTTAACGAACTATGTAAAATTGGGTGAAGTATCCGAGAAGAGGGACCAATTCAAATCAAGTAATTCAGCTTATCAAGTAATTTAAAAAATCAATCAACTTAACATTTAGAAATGAAACGACATGTCTTAGGAATTTCATGATCATATATTACTAATATAAAAATCGAAATCACATTTAAATCTTATATTTTTCGTGTTGTTAAAGAAAACTGAAGACAATATGCTTCCAAAATATTTCATCTCACTCCGATATCATTGCGAACGAAAGAGTTCATCAAGTTCAACACAGAACCACACTAATTCTCCACACAAAGTCTTTTCGTTAAACGATAACTATCCAGATAGTGAAGAGTACATTATATTTTAAATCCTCGTTCCATAAATCAAAACAAAACAAAAATTCCTCGAATTTATTTCCTTGTTAAGTGCTTCGTTTCCTAATAACTTGACTCCCTCGAGAAAACTCTGTCGTTGAACCTCTTTGTACCAATCTGTTCTTATTAACCCTTTCCTTTCGCCCAGATTCTCGTTTCTCTTCCGAAACACCCGCCCTCCAAGGCGGCACAAGCCGCGCCTCTCGTGGCAGAACGTGGCACTTGGAAACGGCGTCTGACAGCGTGTTAACTTGCGCAACAGTGTATTACGCTCCGTACCACCGATCATTTGAGTTAATTGCTTCTGATCGTGTCGTGCCTCCGATGGGGTCATGCGTTGCTTTTGATCATTGCCAGTGGTAGATTTCTGACAAATGAAATATCAGACGAGTGAGAGAGAAGATTGGAACGAGTTGAGCGGCAACAGGTTGTGTCATGCGAGCTCCCATTTTGATTACTTGCTTTATCTTCAATGATGAGATGTGATTCAACTAATTATCGATCATTAATATCTATATTTGGTATCTACAATAAAAACGTAGCATAAAATCAATTTCTCAATGCGTTCAAATGAATAATACACTATCTATTCAATTAGCCTATAGTCATCTACAATATTGGATTCACATAAACACATACACGCATTAACTTACCAGCAATAATTTCTACCCCATTAATTTTTCCATTCACTGTGACAGCTACATCAGGAGAGAGTTTCTTCCACCGTAATACATACTAAAAACATTAAATAAATAAATAAATGTCAAAAAGCAGGACTACGTAGAGGGTAATACAATAATATACTATCCGAAAGTAAACAAGGGACCACCTCATTTTGTATCAAGTGCTCAAAGGTCGGATTTCACATCTTCTTCCCCCTCCCCCCCCCCCCACACACACAAAACAGAAATAAAAATAGTTATGATATATATGGAATATTTAACAAATTTAATTTTCAACACTATTAATCATCCTATTATAATAGGACGGTTATTTAACACATACGTGCTAATATCAATTCTTTAAATAAGTCTGAAAATGTGGATGTAGTTAATTTCCATCCCCAAAAGCAGCTGTTTGAACACTCTTGTCTAGTTGATAAATCCGAGGAAAGAACTGTAGAAGAACCAGAGGTGAGATGGGCGTCACAACAATAATGTAACAATATGAATCACAATACTCACTGGATACGATGCGCTGTAACTAATCTACGTACACTTCCATTCCTTTTTTATGCCTTCGTCTCTGCGTCTTTCTCTCTATGCAAATTTAGATTACGTGAATTGCAAAGCAAATAGTGGCGTAAAAAAGTTGCTAGTAATTAGGATTCTCTGACTGCAGAGCGTGACGCTTACGAATATTTTAGTTTTCAAAATACTCAACCACGTCCACGAGTTTTTCGACAAATTATTTGCTCCATCGACTCGTTTCTTGATGGATCACGACAATAGGTGGCAAACCTCAAAACATCGACTCTGGAACAATAACCATGAAACATTGGAGGACGTTTCTTCGAAAAAGAAGAAAACACTCAAGTATCTTCACTGAATTATTTTATTTTTCATGGTAGTCCACTTTGTACTTGTGCGTTACCATCGCAAGCCAGAGCGGTTGGTTATAAAAATATCTTATTTATCAACTACAAACTTAGAATGTAAAGGGAGCATCTTTTGGTACATTGCATTAATTAAAATTACCCACATTTTAATCCAATTAGTTCCCATGATTCACTGAATGGGTCAAATACGAACCAGAATATCAACGGAAGAATGTCAGTATTTTAATACACCTAACTTCATAAATAAATATTACCAGTAAAAGTAATTATTAAACTTTTTAACACACCTCTTAAGAATAAATGTTATGCTTCACGTGTGTTACCATACATCAAAAGGAAATACAAAAGATAACAAAGTATCCGAATAAAGTTTCGAGAAAAACTATGCAACAAGAAAAAATTCATCGAGTTATTTGTTCAAAGAATTGTTACCCTTTGAGATATTCACTTTCTTTGTTTTTGCATTTGGGTAATATACTTGATGGCATGCTGGAGTGTGTTGTTACGGTGTGTTTTGTGGGGGTAAATGATGGATTTTGGTATTTGAAGAGAACTCTGAGGAAGACTGAATGAAAGTGGAAACATTAGTAATCTGAAAGATGTTTTTAATGATCAGAACACAAGATCCCATCCTAATAATTACGCATGGTCCAGAATTTTTGCATTTTCGTACATGATGAATTTTATCGTATAAAGTACTTTCAAAAACGAATTTAAATTGGATTTAGCTTAATTATTTTCTCAGAAGGTAAAAGAGTCGTGTAGTGTAGTTCCTACTGCTAGATTTCCCCAGCGCGTCACCTAAGAGGAAAATCGATGGCCAGGGAATGCACTTGAAATGAGTGCAGAAACTGGTCCGGATCAACCGGTCCAGACGCAACCTGTGAACCTCGAGAAGCAATGTTGTCCTCGTCACCTAACATTTAAACAGAAATCCGTTCTAGGAAAAAGCCGTAAAATGCCGTTAGTTGATGTTCGTTTCAGCAATTTCGGACGCGAAGCACTTCATACAGGAATCTGAAGTTGCACTGGAAAACACTGCTATCGGACGAATGATCTCGAAAAAGTAGAACCATAAATTTTTACATTATTTCATGCAGAATACTAATTACGCGTAAATAGTTTAAATGTATAATGACACACAAACGATTAAATTTTACAAGATTAGTATTATAAATTTAATAATCCAGTTAAAACTTTAGATATGTGTAAATGTAACTCTTAATCATAGTTTAATTTAATGTGTCTCATCGTAGTAATTGATAACGACTAGATTAGAAATGGATTTCCGCCACAAGATATCATCAACTGAAAAATTAAGCGTACATTCAGATTTTCAAAACATTTAGTGTACGAAAAATGCATTTACACATTTATTTCACGAAAAATGCATTTCACATTTATTTCACGAAATTATACGTATATGAAATGACAATTCTTTTCAAAATAACTCTCCAAGTTAACCTTTCCTATTGTTACAGTAGGACAATCACTGTTCTCGAAATAGGTGAACACGGAAAGAACTTTCCTGGAGGTGAATACATAATTTTTATTTCACAATAATAAACTGAAACAATATCACTTTTTTTTAAATTTATATTTTAATATTGCTAAATGAAAATCATTCATACGTGCATTAACGTGAGTAATGTTAAAATGTTACTTTTGACGCCAATTCATTCCACCAATGCCAGTAATTAATTCATCTTTCTTTTTCAAAACAGTTGACAATTTTCATTCATACTGGTAATCTGGCAACACTGCATTCGTGGCAAGTGCACTTCACAGTGTAAACGCAGTCGGTGCGAGCAAAGCAGTCGTCGTGTCGACCCTCATCCCCTCTTATTATGACGATTTCGGTCGTAAAGGTGTTGAGTAGAGCGAACCGCGGGTGGTCTGTCCATTACAGGCCAATCTCCGGCTGCTTATGTGAGGCTGTTGCAGCACCCAAACGCAGTCGCGGACGGTTATCTTGAGCCGAACGGAGGGCTTCGGGTTTTCGTATTGCGGTAAGAAGTAGTACAGCGCCGCTGCTGTAATAGGATGATAGCGGAACCTCGGAATCTCCCAGACTGATAGCGGGAAACGACGGATTAACGGATATGCAAGTACGGGCTTAGGAGGTAGACTATTATGCGCTCGAGCAGAAATAAAGTAAAATGGGAGGAAGGGACAAGAATAAAAAACGTTTTATAATCTTGGAAGACAGATATAAAGATATAACACTTTTAAAATCTAAGATCAAGACTACGGATGGAAGAAAAAGTCTCAAGTTAACACGTAATTGCTTTCTTCACTATATCTTTATTGGATGCCTATTAAAAAGATTATGCAAGCATTATGTACTTTCTCGCCCTTATGTGCATATTACATTGACCAAATTCTCTTTCATTATTCCACACATTTCATTCAAGTATAGTACTTTGAAAAATGAAATAAATATTTATTCACGATAATAAAAAATAAACGTTTCAAATACTGTATGATGCATCTTTTAACAATTGGAAAACGTATATACCGAAATACGCCTTATAATATTTCTTATATATTATTTTTGAAAATACAAAACCATGATTTTTCTTCTCTGTAATTAATCTTAATATGAGATAACTTATTTTGAAATGATTTATCGATGTTGGCCCTCCTTAGCTGAGGTTCGAAGCTACATTGCCTTAAACGGCCAACGGAAGATAAAATTATAACACTGAACGAGCGTAATATTACGTGCATTAAAAACACGTAGAAATTTGGAATTACGAAATTTGTTGGCCACTATTTACACACTTGCTCTTTAATGAAATTATATTATCTTAAACCTCAAATGACAAAGCCGTGTCACAAATGACGTCTCTGCCGTTTTCTTTCTCTTTTTCATTTCATTTATAGTGAAAGATATTCAACGAACTTATTTATAAAACCGAGCAGTAGGAAAAAATATACAGTGCAAAGGAAGAACAGAACTGTGTGTCAAGCATTACTCTGTCTTGCTGAATTTATTCTACCGAGAAGTCGTGTTGTTAGAACGTTTAATTCACTTGTTCGATAACCTCTTCTCTTCCTCGTCAACAGACGTACCATGCTATCTGTTGCCGGAACAATTCGTCTTCAACACTGCAGAGGTCATCTGAGCAATCACGGCATTGTTTAAGTTTCTACTTCAAGCGCTTCACATTACCGAACATCCTGTCTCCGTTCAAGCTGCATCATCGTCCTCACCAGCAGCTAGTTCTACTCCATCATCATTGTTATCCACCACTGCATAGTCTTCAGCACAACCAGTGTCGCCAAACTACAACCGCTTCCGTCAACTAGAGTCCTAAAGGAAGCGCCAGCGACGTCCGAGATCTCCCAGCACATAGTTCCTTATTAGCCCAAATTCGCTGAATACAATTTCTCATAGTCTACAGCTTGGCCCAGCTTCTTCTCATTTGACTCTAGTGCAGAATAGAGAAGCCAGTGACGTCTCAATGGGGTAATATTGTTATTCACATGATTTATACCTATGAGATAGCACCACGACAAGCTTCTCGTAGCATTTCCACCGCTAGAGTTTCTCTTCTTGTAGGACTCTAGCGTCAACCACCACCACCAGCACCGCCACGACGACGCCGCGAGGCGCGTAAGTCGGCGTGGATCGTCGCGAACCTCCAAATCTCCATTCCATGCATAATTCACAGAGCAATCGCCGCGTGGCGCCCGCAACGTGTCACCACCGCCATTGACTGCGTCCCCGCCGCGCCATCGGCCTCGTCACGACAGTTTCCGCCGGTGCAATTGCTCTGCCGAACCCTCTGCCTACGGCTGTACCCCTCCCTCCCAACCTCTGCTCGTCTCATCTGTTGCCAATGTTATGGAGACATCACCAATTTCGTCTTTGTTGTTTTTGTAATTCGTTTTTGGCATTACCTCTAGGTCCAATCGTCACCGGGAACCACTCTCCAAACCACATCAATCTTTACTACAAGTTCATCAAATCTTACACATTTAGTCTGTCTCGTACTGATTATTTGTCTCACAGAATCATAGCTAGTAATAATTTTATATTCTATCTTCTTTTCTAAAACTTCAGTCTCGGAAGGGGTGGACCAACGGAAGGAAGCAACTGACAGCAGAAATTCCCCCTCCAATATTTGAAAAAATAAGAATTTTGACCTTTAATGACAGTAATGTATACATTTGTTCAAGGAGATTATCCTAGGGTCTTTCTTAATTTTCATGATAAGTCTTCATAGTGTCTGGATGACCCCTTTTCGAATCCCTAGAGTTAAATACAAGAACCTAATCGTTTCTCTATTGTTTTATCTTGCATATTTCCTTTCGTGGTCGAACGCTAGAGCCACTAAATTCTGAGTTTCACCATTGAAACTATATTTTATTATATAATCTTATTACAAAATTATTAAAATATTAAAAACCTTTCTCCTAAATATTTGGAAATTATGAAAACAATTTCCATTTAAGGTATTTTTTGTAGGGTTTTACGGCTCGTCGACATCTAAGTCATTAGAGCCCTAAAAACTTGTACAGGTAGGGAAAATGCAGTTACGCACTAGGGAGAGCCAACATGACTCTCCCCGCGTGTGGGACTCGCCGAATAACTTAACCATACCCACTAAAAACCCTCCTGAATTACAACTCAAAACTCAAATATCAACATATCTCAAAACATCACACAAATAAAAATAAAAAAAGGAAGAGGAAAATGAAAGATACCCTAGCGTCGGGATCAAAAAGAACAAGAGGTGACCAAGGAAGGTCAGGAAAGAGAAAGGAAGGATCTCCGCACAAGTAAGTGGAAGTAAAGTCAGGCTCAGCTCGGGGCTCCGTGTTCGCCAAACAAGTACTTACTAGATGTAAGCCCCCTGGGGGGTCCATTTAAGGTATGTGAATGTGAATAATGCTTTTGAACGACACGTTACGGAACTCACAGTTACAGCATGATTCCCAATAAATTACAGAAACAAGTAGAAAACTTATTCTGACCTATTATACTGATTTAGATGAATTATTCAAAGTTATTAATTATGTAAAATGCTACAAAGTACTTGTAACAATATACTACGATTTTTTTAAACTAACAAGTTTATACTTGTTAACAAGTAAATAATACCTTAAATATAACAAATAGTTTTATTTCTGGTAATTAGTTTTAAAAGGTATTTATAAAATAGGAAATAGTTCTTAAAGTGTGAGTATAGGGGAAGCCAACCGGGTGATGTCTAATTAAAAGGCATGTAAATTTTCACCTCGGAATTTCCATCGAGGCCAAATTTTGTGTGTTTTGAAAAATTAATATAGTTTGTTCTATACACGTCTGTCGTATAAGAACATTGTTTTTCACTTACCATAATAATTATAGGACAAAAAATCACAACTAGTTACTAAGTAGTGTAACATACTAGAAAGTGTAAAAAATGGTAAAACAATTCTTATATGCAGTTTTCAAATTCTGTTTTACAATGAAGTTTTTGTATTTATTTAGTACTACATACAAAACGTCTGTGAAGCAGATCCTAATACAGAAATAGTCCTAGTTGAAGAAAATAGTATATTCTCAAGTGATCCACGTGTGTAAGTCCGTCTTCACTGTAGATGATAAATGCATTACGAAAGTGAATTAAAGATTTTAATGACTGTGTTTTGATGATATTCAATCAAAATTAAAACAGAAAATAATTAGTGGACCCGGAGATTTCTCTTACATGAGAGTACCAATTAGGACGTCTACTGCTTCGTGATGCAGTAAATGGCATAAGAAATGGTTATCCAGCATTTCGTATTGAACATAAATAAATACAATTCATATAACACAAAGAGTAAGTTACTTCTTATGGCACAATAACACCAATTTTAATTTTTGTGAACTTTATCCAAGTTTATTTACCCGTGAAAAGTTTCACTTTGGGGGCAGGTTATGAATTATGACTTTTCACATCGAATAATCGTTAGTATTATCATTTCGGACGAAATATAGGAACTTACCACCATACGAATTCCATTTGTATTTTTACAGAAGTAGTACATAGTTGAAATAAAGATTACGTTTCATCCCAAATCCAGAAAAAAATATTTGTAACACTTGTAAATTAGTTAAGTATGACGTAGAGAAGGGGATATTCCAGAAGGTTAACTTATAGAAATAAAATTTAGCGATATTTGTTATAAAATTAATAATATAACATTATAAATTACATGTGGTGACCCTAAGCATCCTTGAGAGTATCATGAACTTTTCATAAACTACCTTTCTAAAGATAAAAATCGGAATGGTTAAGAGGTCTATCGTATCGAGTAGTAGTAACACATTCTGATAAGCGCGTAGAAAAACAGGCAGAAACGTGTAAACGTCCACTCAAGCGCTATCTCTTGAGCCCAGAAACAAACAGGTTTGCCAAACGAGCATCGGTGTGCGCAGCAACAGATTCATTACAGGCGTAACAACGGCAGAGCACCGCTCCCGGAGCATATCCAATTAGAAGGCCAATACTACTTATTCCTAAAGGAATCCATTACGATCGTGGGAACTTCGTGGAGGGCTTCATTACAAAGATGAAGATAGGAATCAAGACATCCTCTTAGGGAGTATTCGCTGAGGAGGTGTTCAAGCTTAACTGACTACAAAAATCTGACAATTGTTGGATCTTAAGGGAACCTTCACTTCAGAAACACAATTTGGCATGTACTGAAATGAAGTAAAAATGAATAAATTAATAAAATACATTTCTCAGTGAATAGTGATAAGCATATTTCACTTTATTTCTCGTGCATTATGTATTATTCTCTGAAAGCATATACAGTGGAGCCTCTTTAACTGGAAACCCGTTAACTCCAAATCCTCTCCAAGACGAAGAAATTAGACATTCCCTCCCGTTGAAGTACAAAAAACCTACAATTCGAATTATTTAGGCGCTATAACTCGAACTGAATATGATTTCCCTGTGATGTAGTATCCATACATATCACGCTCTCTAACTCGAAGTACAAATCCAGCGGACTGTATAACTCGAAAAAGCAATATGTAAACTTTGTGGTCTCTGTAAATTGAAATTCTTTTCGCAAGACTCTTTAACTCCAAGCAATACTTTCATTGTCGTCAATAATCAATTCCAAAAAATGATTTCTTACTTTCATTGAAATATGTAGTAATATCGATGAAAATATATTTAGTGCCTCGTTTGCAATCGAAAATACAATTGAATTGTGTTAATTCCTTTACAAAAAAAATTACAGATTTCTTTTAATACATTTATATTTTCAAGTTGTTCGTTTATCATAAAATAATCTGTATACATGTAATTATGTGCAATACAAATGTAGTACAATAAATCTGTATTAGTCGAATTTTTATTTTCTCATGACTCTTATAACTTGAATAAAATGCCTCTGTAAGTAGAAATTGATAATGTTAAAAGCCTTACTTCCAAGTCCTCTATAACTCGAAAACTCGTTAACTCGAAACTTATAACCTTTCCCTTGAAGTTCGAGTTAAAGAGGCTCCACTGTACTCAACATAAACGCATCTAATTAAAGTTGATTTTCAGCCATTGACTCTGATACAATAGACTAGTAATAAAGAATTTACAGGAAAAATAATTAAATGAAAACAGCTATATTATTTAATTTCATACTTAATTTGCTTGTGATATTAGTGAATGACAGAAATGTTCCATATCGTCGCCTACAATGGAGGAATTTAAACAAATGAATGTGTTCTACGTGATTTTTCGTTTTCCTGGTTCTCCAAATTTCAGATTGAAAAAACCGTTTACAATCAATGTTCAGTACATAACAGTACAACATTACTCTCATTGCATGTCCTTTACATCTCATTTATGTGATTATTAAATATATTACTTGTATAATAGCAGTAATGGTAACATGGATTCCAATAACAATTAACTAATTTAGAACAGATTTAAACCAATTTCTCCGACACATCTTCCATTACAACAAGCTGCAAGGTTTAATTTCAGCTCCAGTATAACATTAGAGTATATTCTGTGGTTAACATACAACTAATTATGGTCGGGGCGGAAGTCGTTTTGGAGCCTCAAACTACACACAAACATGTTTGCATGACTATTGCCTACTAGAACATAAATAACACTCCAATGTATCTTAGAAAGTTGAAATTGAAATCTAAGTTGTTTTAATAATAAGCTCAGTAATTATTTAATTTACTATTATAAAAGAGTTTCAAGGTATATTTAAGTTAAATTTACATATTAATATGAATTTCAGAGACCCTGTACTGGACGAGACCCGGGGCGAACTGCCCTGTCTACACCCAGGTAGGTTCCTCAATGAATTAGCATTATAAGTAAATGTCAAATAATTTTCAATTTCTTTTGGAAAAATCTTTAAATATATGCGTCTAAAGGTACAATTCACATCTCTGAAACATAAAATATAATACAATAAGAAATAATATGGAAGTTACGCGCAAGCATTTGTAAAATGTATTATGCTTAAAAACGTAACAAAAACTTACGATATTTTGTTTTACTTGTGCTTTAGTCAAATCTTAACAAAGACTTTTAGAACATGATTTTCGAGATTTCAGAAAATATAAATAATTTTGTCCCCAATAGTGTGGTTTGTTCGTTTCTTAATTGCAGTCCTGAAAATCGTGTTTATTGTAAGGATTGAATTCCTTTCACACACACACAAGATTCGAAATAGTTATTAAATTTATTGTTAAATGGAGTATTTTCGATCAATAAGAAAGTGACATAAGATTATATATTTCAGCGCACATCTATCTTCGATAAAAGAACAAATTGCTTATTTCATAGATGACTCCTTGGTAGGGTCTTTTTCGTGACATTGAATTATAACATGAGTTTAACTAGAACATGAAACTATTTTAAGAAGAAACCTAATTAAGGTAATTTGTTTCTTTGTATATCAATGGAACAATTTTATGTACACTTTACTCAAAGGGGAAAAGTTTATCTTTTTCATTAACCTCCAAATATATTACCTTCGTTGTATAAAATATCTCTTTATCCATCAACATGATTTAGCCAACTTCCGTGGGCTTACATATTTGTATTACGTACGTCATCCTCTCGCTTCTTCCAGTGACCCTGAAGGTCCCAAGTCGCTCCACCGCCGCCACCTCTGCTTGTTACTCCTCGCTCCTGCAGGAGGAAACATCGCCCGCGGGCAAACGCGCCGCAGCAACACGGCTGCCGCTGTACCTGCTGCTTCAGTGGCGGCGGCAGACGAAGACATGGTTGGTGTCGACGGAGGCGGTGGAGACATAAGGAGATGGCTTTGGCGTAATAATGTAGTTAGTAATTTCGAAATGTGTCTCGACCACTTGACACGTATTAATTATACAATAATTGTAAAATAACGTTGCTATTTAGAATCAGGGAAGAAATTAAGTAATATTAGTGCCGAAGAGATAAAGAAATAACGTTTAGAAGTTCGTTTTCACGTTGGTATAGAAGAGAAACTGAAATCACCAATCTTTTTTCATAGTTAATTAAGAGACTGAATCCAATTATCGAATAAGCAAGCTTCCCGATTCTGTAAAAAAGTGAGCATTTGCACAATTCGGGATTGTCCGTTAATTTCTGAGTAAAATCACAAGTTTATTGGTATTCATGTTTTATAGTTTGCTAGAATACAACAACATTAAATTTTCTATAGTTTTATCTCAAGGAGGAGTACTGTAAGGAAGATAATTTTTAGTTTATCGATTTTTTACTAGGAATATAATCCAAGGACTATAATGGTTGAATTGTAATAAACAAATCGTATCAAGGATGTAAACTCGTGAAACTAAAAAATAAATAAAAATAAATGGAAATAAAACATACTAGTTTTTCAAAGGTAGACAGCGACAAAGTGTTGTATCTGAAATAAGGGGAAAAATCATGAGAAAATCGAATGTGATAAAGAATGTAACGATTTCATGGAGCTACATAAAAAATCTAAATGCTAACCCTTCACTTCATAACTAAGTTATAGAACATTGAGAAACCCGAAAAAAAAAAAGATGGGATAAAAAATGAGATTGCACTGATGAATTGGCTGTAATAACGGAGAATAGGAGCTGGTATCTCTTCGCTACGATGACATGCAAAAAAATTCTTCTTTGATAAGACCCATCGTCTTTCTTTCTCAAAGAAGATGCCGACAGGTCAAGAACGGTGGTTAGAATGTCGTCGATGGACAGTATCATTACAATGGCTGCAGTGATAGAAGCCAATATTTTGCTTGGAGACACATGGTTTTATCGATGAGCAGAGTGGAGGTGCGGGGTGGAGAATGTTTTGGTGGGATTATACTGACAGAAATAACCAGCCCACCTGCCTTTTCTTTCGTGCGTCGGTCTGTCCGCCTGCCGGTCTGCCTACCCCTCCCCCTGTCCCACTTTCCGGGAGCTCGTCTTGAGGCCTGGGAACGCGCGAAGAAGTGGACCCTCCACTGCTGCCGCACAGTGGCTCCAAGCGCAATCAGAAAGAGACAAATCAGCTTCGTGTACCGATACGTTTATACTGAATACTGGTGAAATATTAAAATTACTAACAAACAGATTTGAATAAATGCCTTACCTTATTGCCAGAGAAAAGATTAAGAAGAAACATCTGGAGTACACTACGTGAAGACGATGTGGAGACAAACGGATGGAAAGAAACAGATCATAAGTTGCTGGACGAGAGGTTGCCAAGAGATAAGGTGAGTCATACACGGATAAAGATGAAGATATGCAAAAACCAATTGAAATAGATAACTGAAAAGGAAGTAGAAAATGCAATAAAGGGACTACAAAAAAGAGATGAGTCCAGGTTTTGATCACTTGACACACGAAATGTTACAAATGAGGTACTACGTCACCAAAAAACACAGTACGTAAATTGTTCAGTGACTGTTTGGAACAAGGACTCTTTCCAAAGCAATGGAAAATAGCAAAATTGTGTGTATTTTATAAAGGGAAAATAGGAAGAGAGGTGAACCAAACTTGCATCGCCCAATGAGTCTATGACCGTGTTTTGAAAATTTGCTCCAAAAATACTCGTAGAGAGACTCACAATCTTAACTGAAGAAGGCGGATTCCTTGAAGATACACAATATGGATTAAAATGAGGAAATCAACTCAAGATTCCTTGAAGAAATTGACCACATTGATCGATGAAAGAACCACAAAATTGAGAATTATTTTTCTCGATATAAAGGGAGCTTTTAATAATGTAAAATGGGGGAGGTACTACAGCAATTTTGTATATGAGAAAATCCATACCTACACAACATCTTTGTGAACTACTTTACGATGAGGACATCATATTTGGAATTAGGATCGGAGAATATATATTGGGATCATGACATGGTCTGTCCCCAGGGATCCCATGAGGCTTCAATCTTCTGGAACACAACAATAAATGGACTTTTACAAGTAGTTAAGGAAAAGCGATACACCATAGTAGCATATGCTGGCAAGTCATTTTTATGGAAGGGAACAGAGAATTAGAAATATGGTACGATATGCAAATAAAGAATTAGAAGTGAGAAAATTGAGAAAAATTTGCAGTATTGTCTTATTTAAATCATTTATACACTCTCAAATCTTATAGATAGAATATAAAGATAGAATATTTATTCGTTCAGTTCATTAATTCGTTATTATCATATTTTTATTTTTTAAAGTAATTTTTCACTTGTCATTTATTGCTGCAATAGAAAAATGATACAAAGCTATTAGGACTTATGTTAGTCATTTGCGATAACATTGGTGAACTAACAGTTTCACTTACTAAATCAAAATTAATATCAACTTGTGGCACGCTGATAAAATTTATATGTCGGAGATTTTTGTAAAACTATATTACGGGATAGATTTTAAGAAACCTTATTCGCGAGGTAAGTGATGTTCACAATATATTTCATACTTGAATAAATGATTCAAGATTTAACACGTATTTTTCCTGGAGATTTATTACACGAAAACTTTATTATAATTGACCAACGATTGTCTTAAATTTATGTCAAAAGGTTTGGTTCATGAGGTCTTCACCCAATCTATGATAGAAGCATTCTATTTTTATTTATTAGTAATTCGTAAAAACATGCACTCTCGTAAATAAAATTGTCGATATAAATATAATTGATGCAAAAGGGAAAAAATACCGTGTCCTCGTCTGATATTCTAGAATCATATAGTATAATGTTCCGAAGTGTTTCTTCATTCTACATTACACATCTACCCACTGTGTCGCGCGTCCAGCGCCACGCTCTACAACATGGACCGCAACGATCGTGTATCTCCGTGAGACTTCGGGAACAACCGGGCACGCGAACGGCCACGCGAACGCGGCGCCTCCGCGGCGGCGACGGTCGAGGTGACCGGACCGGTGAGCGGGAGAGATGAAGCGGCAAGCGAAGTCGGCGCAGGCAGCCTAGCATGGTTGTATGCCCCTTGCCTTTACCACCTTCGTCACCGCAGCCATTCGTCCCCATCCTCCGTCATCAACATCACTATTCCCATCCTCACCACCACAGCATCCCCACTCTCCGGAGATAGTATCACTACCCCCTCCACTCGAATGATTCCATCGTCTGCCGGCTGCTGCGTCTGTGGCGTGTCCGCAGCCCAGCCACCTCTACAACCCCAACTCCCTACCGTTACTGCCTAACAATGCTGTTCGTAATTACGCGCAGAGCAGACGGACTGGAGAGCACGAAGGTACAGTCCATCTCCCAGAAAATGGCGCTTACGAGTTCTCAATATCTACGAGTTAGTCGTTACATAGAATTCTTTGGCACGAAGCGCTTAAGACGTGTTAAGCAATTCAAGGACGACTAGTTCTCCTCCGTTGGAACTTGTCCCTCTTCATCGTTCCGGAGAATGAGAGAGCAACAAAACCGTTGTCACGATGGGAGATACGATGAGATTCAAGGTACCTAATGTTGAGATTCATTGAAAGCGATTAGAAAATAATACGCGAACGAATGTTCCTGTAATTTATGTGTGTTCTGCGGGGTTTACGGTTCTTATCGCATTGATGCTTCTATCATCATACGAATGTCTCAGAGGTACGTGCCAAGTAGAGGAGTGAAACGGAATACTTCAACGCAGCAGAATTTTCGATGTTGACTATAATTTTTCTAATCAGACATATATGTCATCACTCTTTTCCTATAAAATAATTAACTATACTTGAAATATTTTATACACACTTATATCTTTAAAAGTTTTAAAATATGCGTAAACTCTTCATAAGGCCTACATCCAGAACGAAATTTTCTTGATATCATAGTTTTACTTAACAAACTCATCCATTAATCAATAAACTATATACATTGAGATAATAAAGAACACAAACGATTTTGACTATACACAATGCTATGAAGTTCTTATTTTATTTCAATTCAGAGTAAGTATCGTGCATCTACGTTCTTTAGTCTGGGTCAAAAAATACAATATATTTTCTCAATACGACGGTGACGAAGTTGTTTGCAATGCGAAATGGATACCTTACTCGGAAATTTTGTTATGACTTTTGGCTGGATCTATTAAGTGACTTATTTCTTTCGAAACAATAATAACTACAAATTAAAATTATAATATCTCATCAAAAATCAAACTTGTAACGCTGCTTACGTCTCCAAATTTCCCGGCACAGTTCATTTGCTTTGAAGTACGTGAGTCTGGAATAAAAGAGTTTCGTAAACATTAATTTGTTTCAAATAACATTTATGATATTCTAAATGAATTTTAGAAATGAAGTTCTACGTTGTATAATCCAACTCGGATCCGAATGTGTGGCACGTCATAAACAAAAAAAAAAAAAGAAGAGAAGAAGGTAAAATAAAATTCCTTCGAAGCAGCTACCAAAGCAGAAAGTATAACGATGCTCGACCCTTGTGTTTCGTAGCGAGTGTCTACTCCGTTCGACTCGAGGTCATCCAGACACGCAGGTAGCTCGCCTCGCAGCATCCGCTAGCCAGGCGCCCGGCTTCCGCTCCTCCCCCCTCAATCGTTTCCCCGCCCATCTTCCCACACTCCCAACATGACGCTGCGTCGCTGTGTTCTGCGCCAATCGAAGCGTGCACCGGACGTAGTGGCGACCGCCGCCGCTGCCATCGCGTCGCGAGGAATTTGGGAGACGTTCGATTTATTGGAAATCGATCATCGGAGGTTACAGGATAATCGATGTTTGGCTGCGAGGGTTCATAATGGAGTTGTGCTTTAGATATACTGGGTTTAAACGTTGCGTGTCCGATAGGATGGAAAATTGTTGTGTTCAGATTTCCCTTGGAGAGAAATTGAGGTAAGGGGATGTTCTAGAGCAGTAAAATAGTCGTATGTTATTGAAATAAAACAAGGGAGAAAAATGATTTTATTTCAATATTTTTGATCCATTCAATATTTTTAGTTTCAAAACAATAATTGAAATAGGCGTTTTCGTAACATTAACTATTTTGTTTACCACTCTAATGAAACTTACCAATGATGAAATTACATCCATAAACTATAAAGTGTTGTGTTCTAAATAAAGAATATATAAAATTTTCAAGTTACACAAAAATTCTTGAAATACTTTAAAAATATTACAAAAATATTATAGAGAATATTATCACTCACCATGCGTTGCATTTGATTAAGTGACTGAGCTGTTTCCTTTCTCTCCGAGAGCTCGTGATCTTAACCCTCTGTGCGGCGACACCCAACCTCGGAATATGGAAACGGTTCACACGAATCCCCAGCGTTATTCTGCGAAGCATAAAAAATCCTCATATGAGGATCAACAATAAAACTCGAAGCAGTTATCGTAAGCACCGGGTAAGA
This sequence comes from Laupala kohalensis, assembly GCA_002313205.1. Classification (NCBI taxonomy): domain Eukaryota; kingdom Metazoa; phylum Arthropoda; class Insecta; order Orthoptera; family Trigonidiidae; genus Laupala; species Laupala kohalensis. The sequence continues at coordinate 1,124,697 of NNCF01126132.1, forward strand.
TTTCCTTTTGATTGGATTTTCAAAAGAATGGGAGCATAGAGGAAATATGAAAAATGTAAATCTGTATTGAAGGACCTCAGTACAGATACGCCAATAGAGAAGAAATAACGGATATCGAATAAAACTTACAAAACGACCTAGTAGTCTGTGTTTCCAATTGTGAGGTTGTTTAAATTTAAAAAAATTAAATTTCCACTATCACTCAAATAATTTTTAACTACTTTGAATTAAGAATACAAGTATTAAAAATTCTTAAAATTAAAATATTAGAATGTTGGTTCGATTCTCGAACCATAACGATTTTCAAAATACTTCTTATGATGAAAGTTGAGTCAATTCACCACTTTCTACTTGTTGTGTTTCTCTATTTCACTAGGACGAATTAAAACTTCCTACTTACATATAACTTAGATATTCTTAATACCAAAACATTTCAAGGCACAATTTTAAGTAACGATGTTTTAAAATGAAAATTTTCAGAAGTGGATTTCCATGATTCGTTTGAGTCCTCGGTCTGATCCCTTTAAAAATACTGAAACCTCGCAATGTCTAATCTTATTTTAGCATTCGTAGATAAATGAATAATGTTTTAAATTTATCAGATATTACGAGAACCCAAGTTGAACAACAGTATATCGACACTTTATGATCAGAGTTAAAGATAATATGTTTATAGTTGAAAATCTATGTTTTATATAATTATTCTATTTTAAAATCATACTGAAAAGTGTCAAGTTCAATTATATTTATAATTTTGTCAAATAAAACTCAACACTTCTTTGAAATTGTATTTTAAAAGACAGACTAAAACATATTGTTACACGTTAATGTTTAATAGTGCTACCTCACAATGAAGGAATAATCACAATGTAGGAAATATACACTGCCAAACATTTTTGCACATATTGCATGAGAGATAACATAACAAAATATTGACAAATTCTAAAAAGAATATACTAACAGGGGAAAGAAAGATCTACAGATTTCCACAGATTTTGTTCCACCTTTCCATATAGTTGTCCAGCAGCTATTTCTTGGGTTTACTAACAAGCTGTTCTCTCGAAGACGATGTCTTCCAAACGCGCAGCGAGCTGTTCATTCCGTTCACCACTAGGTCGCAGCACAAATCAGCTTCGTTATTCAAGCGTCTGGACTACTTCCAGCAACTGAGCATCTGGCTTGGTCCACAAAATGTGAGTATATGTGAGCACGATCTAAATGATTTTTGTAAAGATTGTATATTACCTCTATAATACAGACTAAACAATAATTATAAAATGTTTTTAAATTTAGGGTGTATGTGTTCATTTACACACATGAAGTATTTTAATATGGAATGAATTATTTGGTTTGATACTGATTATGAATCGTGTCAAATATCATTCAAAGCACACGTAAATTATTGATACAGTAATTATATTGAGACAATTTATCATTCGATTTATTTTAGTATTTCTAAACGGATAAGTGGAGAATAACCAGAATTGCCGGTGCAAATTAACTTAAGTAATATTGTTATTAGTTTAATTTCTAACAACATTTTATCTCTAGACTTGCATTTTCTCTCAGCAGTGGATTATAAAATCAAGCGCTGCTGGTAGGATGAATCTATTTTAGGTCCAAGAACTTTCCGGTAATGTGAGCTGAGGACAGAGCAACTCTTATTATATTGGTATTATTACTACTACTATTATTATTATTACTATAATTATTATTATCATTATACTATATTTGTTTGTTATAAGTAAATTCACGAAAAAACTGTGATTGCAGTGAAGCCTCAGAGGGGAAAACAACACAATCTGGAGACTTGATGAAGGATACATTGTAAGGTTCGGAATATATTATTTGAATTGTTAATATATTGTTTGAATTTATTTCACTAGTGAAAACGATCGTAAACATATTAAATACTTCAAGGATAAAAAGGTTAATGTTATGGTTTAGCTCATCCTTTGCATCTCAGTCGTAACTAGTCTACCGAATCTATCTTTTGTACAGCTAGAAAATGATGTAATGAATCAGCTTGATTCATATTTCCCTTTCATTGAATCTAAAATTACCATCAACCGTTCAATTTATTAATTTTTTCAGTGCAAAGGATAGCCATATACAACTTCGAGGACGATGGGAATTGCAACCTTTCATTGCCGAAAGGTAGCATCGACTACCAGAGAACTACCGTCCACTTTAAAATACCGCTCACTGCAATTCCATCAAATTCGCAGCCGACAGATTAGAGGTGGATGCAAGCACCTGAGTTTAAAAGGGTCCGTAAATTCTCTTTGTCTTGGAGAGAAGCCCGAGGAAGTGGAAAGGGAAGGTAGCGATGGTTGTAGTGGACGAATAGCGCCCAATTACCAGACATCGGCGGCGCCTGTGTTTATGGACCGGCGCGGCGCGCTTCCCCGTGCAGGAAAGGAGTGAGGGGGAGGGGGAGAACAAGTTGGTGTCTGAAAAGGAATGGAAGACGGAGACAAAAAAATGGATATAGGCTGATATTAGGAAATGGAAGGTGCACGCAAAGGGAAAACGAAACGTAGAAGGTATGTCAGAAAAAGGTGTCAAAGACTATTCTGTAGAATAATCGAATTCAACGCCTTACCATCATGTTTAATGGATTCTTCAATCCTCTAGCACACTGAGAAGGGATCCATTATATGGCATGTATAAGTTTTACAGCTAATCAGCTAATAATTGTACAATAAATATTAATATTTTTTTAATATTTTAATATCAGAACTACGGAAGAAAATTCAAGAAAGTGTAGTTTTCGAAAATATTTGTATTTCCAAATATGAATTACTTAAAAAAATAAGACAAGGCAATACCAAATTAATATGAAATCATAGTCGGGAATGTAGGTCACAAAACCTCATATTTATTTATATTTCATGGGCCACGAAGCATGATTCTGAGATCGAGAAATGGTAGCATTCATCTACGCAGGAACTGAAGTCAAAAGTTATCCTTTCAATCTATTTTCAGACACAACATCAAGGAAAAATTTTCTGAATATAATTGTAATGAATGAATGATACAATTCTCATAACGTTGAACAACAATATTGACTTCAGTCCGTGTTATTCATAACTTGTTGCTATTTTTGGTTTTATGTAGCAAGTGAACGAATAATATTAGCCAATAACATTTATTTCTTTTTTTAATGACTTTTGATGTTTTTGCGGGGGATGGGATACAAAATTTCAATTTTGAGATTTGTTGAAAATAAAATATCGAAGAACTGAACATGTGAAATGCAAGTACAAAAAGTTCACTTGTCAATGGTAATTAATGTTGCGAAACAATGTATCACGTAAACAGTACTGGGTAAATTAGTCAAGAAGGTAAGGATTAGAAATAAAAGACAAACACGCGTCCTAAAATGTGAGGCTTTTCACGAGGCGTACTAAAACAAGCGAAGGCAATAGAGGTCACGAACGAGGAACACGACATCGCAGCGGGAGGAGGGGCATGCAATGTCGTTAGTGGTGACAGTGGACAGCGCGGCGGCGGCGGTGGGACGGCGTCTCCAAACACTGAAGACATGGCCTTCGGCGAAGTTAGAGGCTGCCACAACAGTGGCGGTGACGGCTGCAGGTGAGCTAAGCGGTCGACACGCCGCGGGAGACATAGAAAGACGCTGTGGCGAAGAGACCCTCAAGAATCCTACCCAGTGCCACAAATGATGTCTAAGCCACCCGATATTCGATCTCGGCACGTTTACCGCCATCGTCACTGTAGCTGTCATTTCAATTTTTCCTGGCTATTTCATCCGTCACCTCGACTTTTTCTCGACGTAGATCGTGTTGCTACTGCAGCTGACACTTGCTCACTTATCACTTTGGATTCTTGTGGACGTACATCAAGAATTTAGTGTTATCTTCACTTTCAACTACAGGTCTTCGGTGTCTAGTATTTGCTCTTAGTTTACGCCTTCTTTATTATCGTTTCAATCGTTCTCTCAATCAATCTCATCTCCAACACTTCACTTTTTTCAATGAAAAAAATCTATGTTTTAGTTATTTAAATTTTAGATGTTTTGACTGTTAACATAAACTTGAATAAATATATTTATTTTTCTTCACCCCAGTTGTTGTTTATGGAGGTGATTTTATATAATTTCTTCACCCTCAACATAAGATACCCACTAACATGTTTAGAAATCCTCTGTATATCCCTAATCATCAAACTCTTATGGCTATCCATTCCAATCACCTTCACTTCGGGTATCGTCACTTCGGACGCGACAGCATCTATCTACATTATCCACCATCTCCTGCTCCACCTATCACCGCTTCATCCCATCAGCTCTCAGACGAGAAGCCTACCACATCCTCTATCCCCTCTGCCTCCACAACTTCCTCCACCGCCGTCGACACCGAGGGCACAAAAAGCCGCGTGGGCAGTGTAGCGGCCGAAGAGCAGTCAGGCGAGGTGAACAAACCCGCGGAGAAGGTGAAGAGGAGAGCTGCTGAGGAGCGGCGCGGCGCGGCGAGGCGAGGCGGCGTAGCGGCGGCGCCTGGAGCACGATGGGAGCGCGCTCACTCGCGCCTCAACAGCGGTGGGAGCGAAGTCGGCGACGCGGGTGGCGATGGCGGCCAGGGAGTGGGAGAAGAGGTAGCTGACGATGCCCGAAAACACTTCGTCCGGCAAAAATTGTTAAGTTGTTTAATGCGAATTACGTTAATGAAATGATAAATTCGTACAAGGAAATTAGAAGATTGTAGATAGAGGCAAAATTTAACGAGGACTCAATGCACATAAAATAAATATATTAATATAAAAATATGAATTTTTTAAAACATAATATTAATATATTGCATTCACTGGTGTTTCTATTGTTTTCAATGCATTAAAGAATTTTTGTGTTCTCAATAATTAATGACGATCTTTCATCCTTGAATTTCCTTACACTATTTTCCATGTGCAAAGAAAGAGAAAAAAACGAACAAAAATAATAAAACAGACAACAAGAAAAATATGTGGAAGACACGTGGTACGGGTATAAAAAACAAATACACATATTGGCTAACTCTTCAGACAGGAGGGATAAATTAAGAAAATGCTTATCTATAGTATTCCTGATGGTTTTAATGGCGTTGTGTATTTTATCTTCGCAGAATTGTCCCAGATAACATATATTTATTAATATAAACAAACGTCCCGAATTATTAGCAGACACTCGCTAGCAGTCCGACATGAATTAACACATCTGATGCCTTGCATTATAGACGAAATTTAGTGTTTTATTTACGTATTGAATGGTTTCTATACAAAAATTTTTTCTACGTTGTGGCATGTGAATTTATCTTATGTTTTATTCGTAATTAAATTGTCAGCTAAAAACTCATGTTGTTTGTATATATTATTACTATTCAAAAGATTACAGACCCAAACACTATGATCAAATACATTTAAGTCACACGTTATAATTGAATGAAAAAATGCGCGAACTTGCATTTACGTCATTAACACATATAATAACGTAATATCAAATTTACGTGAGTTTCACTAAAATTTTCAATAAAGCATTACTGAAAAATTACTGGAGTAATGAAATTTCGATTTGGGTCCAACAACAAATTTCCAAAATTGGAAAAGCATTTGCTAGTAGGAAAATAATTCATTTATTGATAGCTATTGTCCGAAAATACCGATGAAGAGCTCTCAGCAGGAAGGAAAGGAACCATCTTTTCTCCACTCCCTGCAACTGTTATCTCGAAATGTTCAAAAAAATTTGTACTTCACCCTCACAAAATACTTTCTGTGTGTCTGTAATTATGTGGAGATAAAATTAATTAATAATGGAGCTCATACTACTCTCACGTATTTTGGAATCAGAGTAAAAATTTAATTAAATATTCCCGAAATACTAAAGCGCTTCCAAAACATCTCTTGAGACTTTCTATGAAGAGAAGAATCTCTACCTCGCAGTTATTAGTGGAATTTCGAATCTTCGAGTGTTTGAAGCGAATCGGAGAAGGAGCGCAGATCAGCAAAGGCGAAGGTGGCCGGATGCATCCATCGCACTGGAGGTCTCGCGTTCCAAGCCACCCGCTGGGCATCTCTCCGCCTCAGCCCCATAGCAGGTGTGCTTCGCAACAAATCGAGAAAACAGAAGAAGGTAAAGACTACAATGTATAGAGGAGGAAGAAAAATAATGTAATCAATACAGAAGAAATCATTGTATCTCAGAAATACAAAATGGAGTAACTAAAAAGACGAGGAAAGTATGATTAAATAAAGAGATGAATGTTCAATTCATTTAGAGACTTTAAAAAATATACTTTTTCTAGGATTATAAATATTTTAATACAGGAAATCTATCTCCAATATAGAATTTGGTGATCAAATTTTAGAAAGGATTGTTTTATTCTTTTATTTTTATTCATCGAAGTCTTATTATGGCAATTTTTAATAACAGTAATGTTATATTTCTTAAGTACTAAATCTTTGGAGGTAGCACCAGTTTTTTATATTTTAAGTGAGATAACATGGGCGAAACTTCAAGATCTGGATGTCTGCAATGTGACATACATCCATCGATTAGGGCACACATATCTTTCTGACAATAATTCATCAGAATACTAGTTCAACTTACATAGCACATTAATGATAATATTATATTTTCCTTAAAGTTATTATATCACTGAAAATAACGATTGAAGCATTTCAAATTACAAATGTTTTTTTTTATCAAATATAATTCTTTAAACATTATGCTGCGCATTATGACAACAGCGACTAAAAATATATCCTTGAGGCAAAGGAATTTTACTTTAAATCCTTCGAAACATAAATTTGATTGGCATTTAAGGTGGGAGAATCACATATGAAAAATAGGAAACGGAATAATATAACAAATTCACATCTGAAATTCAAATCCCTTCCTAAAAAAACGAAAATTAAATCTCATCTTCCTGATCTCACGGTAAGTGCATATGAAGGGTAAAAGAGTAATTGAAGACGCACGGCTGAGGCTTCCGAACTAGCAGAGCTGAAGCACATATTTCACACCTGAGCAAAGTATAAATTGTGCCATTCATTACAAGCAGAGACGGAGGACGCATGCAAAATTCAAATCATTCTCTGCTCTGTATTCAACAACGGATCCAAATATGAACTCATGTTGAAAAACGTGCATGTTTCAGATAAAGTTTACCCACGTTTTCTGGATGTAATTATGTTTGGGATAATTGAATTAGCCTAAAACTATCAGCATTGAAAATGATTGTAATGTTATAAGGAAATAAATATCCTGTAAACATTTCTCGGTTATAAGTGCTTGTTTCGAATTTCGATTATTACTAAATATGGCTCCTTGTAAGGAAGCCTGTACACTTTCCTAGAATATCGAGACTTGTAAGGGATATGAATGCTCTTGGGTAAAACTGGTCAGACGTCTACCTTCCGTGTGCTGACACAGACGTTATTCAATATCGACCTTCATCAAACCTTTACTCTCATTTTGGTGCGGTCACTATGATCTGTTGACACTAATTTTAATAAAACGTGTTAAAAATCTGAATATTTTGTTAACTATAACAAATAATATCTCTGATTGTGTAAAATTTCAAGTAATTGATTATAGATATATTAGATCACTAATCCTTTATTTCATACAGGTTAAGAAGGGTGAAATTTTAACCCAAGATTTCCTGTGAAAGAACATCACCTAATCGCACGACACCTTTACTTTGGAAAATTCAACGCGCGGATAAACAACGAACTCTCCCTGCATCCGACAATGCAATTATTTATATGGCGGATATCTATTGGGACCACAAGGGGGATCATTCTTACCCCAGAGTGACACGGCGATTGCTCTCCTTGACCATTGGAGTGCCAGGATGCGTTTGAAAAATGAGGAGGTAGTGCGGTACCGTGTCAGCGAGGCCGGGAGATTATATCGACTTCAGGCTGGAACGCTGCTACGAAAAGGAAGACAGTGTGACTGAGTAATTTTGATTAATGGCTTTGTAGACTTACAAATCTGCCATATTAACTGTTCTTTACCGGTTTCCTTTGTAGCTAGAAACTTTTTGTAAAGATTATTTATACTGAAGAATTTCGTTGGGAGAGTACACTATTCTGGTTACATATATATCAGAAAAAAATGAGCTGTCGTGCTATTTATGTCGCAGTTTCTAACGAATTTCTAAATGGTTAACGAAATGACACTGATTACACAATTTTTTCTCATAAATCTAGATTTCTGTGTACTAGAAATCTGTGATCGAGTTCTCAATCAAAATCTTCATAGTTCCTTTATAATTTGGTACAGGAGTACCTATTTACAATGTTTCGCGGCGATTGTAGGTTAGGAATTTTTGCTGAAAACTGAGAAATGCAAATGTTTTGGAGCGTGATGACTAAAGGTACATTGGAATGCATTGAACATCCCTATTTTATACTGTGAACCATACTAGCTCATCCTAACCCGTGTTTTTCTCCCGTTTTCCTTCGGGTAGAGGGGCGGAGTTTTCATACAGACTCTCTAGGCGCTTCTCTAGTGGAGGTGTCTATTGAAATTATAAATCTCGATTTTATTGTTATTTTAATACTTACGATTTATAAACAATATTTTCCGAATAATCTATAATTTAATAATAATGCATACTACTGAATTTTGTGTTTTATTAAATACATTTTTTTGGTATTCTATTAATATTACAACGCGTACAGAATTCTTATCCTAGGAGTGTGCTGAAATGTTAAATTCGCTTCTGCCTTAGGGCCCATGGTCGCAATTGATGGGACGGTTCCTTGCTTGCTTCCGGAAAAAATAAATTAGTTTATTGTGCTCCACGTGGTCATATGCTGTTTGTGACTGCTTTTTGACAATACATTTATTATAATTCATTATCACAAAAACATTTTGTTTTACAACAATTTCTTACAATATTTCTTTTGAAAAGTGTAATCGAGAAGTTGTGTTTGATTTTTAATGATGGATGAATCGCCAGCAATGACACTGTTCTGTCCACGCATTGTAACACCGCAAATATTCTCGTAAAGCGTGAGGAACAAAGAAGAGTAATAAAATACGGAACATTCTCCTCTCGTTTCACTCATTTCCAACAATAAAAATCGCTTTCATTCACCTCGCATTTCACATTGTAAACATAAAGAAAACAAATTCCAAGAAACATGAATTTCTAGAGAAAACCTCTTACACGATCATTGATTACAACATTTCTGTTCACGTCGTTGACAAAGCGATCGCCGACGACAAAAGCCAGTTGTTGGTGACGGTATAAATCTGTGGAGACAGGGACGTAACGACCTCCGCGCTTCAGTAATTAATCGCCGTGTTATGAGCCACTCACGCTCTGCTCAGCGCTGCGGGCTCTACGGAGCAGAAGCGAAGAATACGATTGGAGACGCGAAATGGAGCTCGTGTGACTGACAGACAAAACCCAGAAAGGCGGTCAAATCCATTCGAAGCAAGACACTCTAAATAAAGGAATACGTAATGAAGAATGTACAATAAGAGGATTCTTAACAATGGAAGATTGGACATTGTTGAGTTCTAAATTGAGTTAAATGATCATCATTTAGTGAGGCTATTAACTGACAGATGGACACAACTTCCGTAATGAAACTCAGTTCGAAAAGAGAAATGTAAAAGAGCGTGCAGTTTCATTCTTTATTCTGTTGTATTCATAAACGAAATCTCTGAAACCATAGGTGAGAACAGTTAATAAAATCGAAATTTAGTTGTCGGTAATTCACTCAAATGCTTGATCTCATGCTCTCGTGAGGTAGAAGTGGTAGCTAACTCTAGTTAAACTGTTACCTCTCCAAATATAAATAGATTACATCTTAAACTATTATTATTCGAAAGCATATTATTTACCTGGTAGGAAATCAACTTGTGAATGAATAAATAATATAAATCTGACCTGGGTATCTTACAGTAATACACTAAAAGTAAAATATTTTTACAAAATTAATTTGCTGTTAAACAAACCTTCTTATAATATACTTTGGATGTTAAAATGGACTAAGAAATATAAAAAAGGATTTATTTTTTATAAATATTAATTGATATTATTTTTAAATATCTTACACAAAATGCGATTGCTAGTATCTGTTTATATTCGATTTTTGCTGGAAACGACTCATTTTTTTCTCCATTAAGGCAAACCTCACTAAACCATTAAGAGCTGAGATGGAAAATACTTTTTTACGCCCATTCCGCTGTTCCTTTTGCCGCTCCTACCATATAAAAATCCAAAGTAGTGTGAAACACTTAATAGATTATAAGGGGAGACAACATTCCAGCACCCTTGAAGAGGTTTAAAAAATATTTAAAAATCTCTTAAATTGCGGTGAACCTCACCGCCAGGTAACAGATTAATTATGTTAAGTTGAATGAAAATGGGAGACGGGACCGAGATTCGAACTCGGGACTTCGAGCTTAGCGCGCTCAAGCGCTTACTAACTGCGCCATCCCGTTCGCCTCCAGGACCCCGCACCGCAATCTATAACTCTAAATATCGGAATAAAATATTAAAAAAGGGAACACAATCAGTTGCCCTAGGATCTCGTAAGAGACGTTGTCCGGAAGAAAAGGCCAAGAAAAGCAACCTGGCCTCCAACACTAATAAGGTAATAGTGAATGAAAACAAAACACACAATTGAGTGATAGAATAATTGGATACACTGGGAATTAGTAAAAGAAACAGAAGTGGCCCAAAGAGAAATCTCGAGTTTTTATAGTTTCTTGCCCAAGACTTACTAAGTAGGGACACATACGCTCTCTGTTGTCTACTATAGTATTTGTATCATCGGACATATAGAAGTACAAGGGTTTGTCTATTGGTCTAATTGATAAAATATAAGGCAAACATCTTTCTAACAAGTGTGATAAAAATTCGTAAAAAAGTACTAAAACTGTTTTATAAGTTACAAGAAACGCATCAAAAATCAGGAATAGAATCTTAAACTAGAGGTTGATGAAAATAAATACAATGATAAATAGAAACGAACGGATATAATTATTGATTGAAACGACCTTTCTTTTACAAACACGGTTTCTCATCAATTAAAGACACTTAACGTTTCGATACCCACTGTGGGCCATCATCATGTGGTCCATTTGCATATTAAACTATATATATANTATCATACTGATAAATAGTGAAGTTTTTACTTCAACTACATTTGTATCTTGTAAAAATTAAAAGCAATGATGAGAATTAATGGTGTACGATGCTGATTATAGGATTTTTTTTTCGATATGCATGGTCTCACTCTATCAATTGAAGGACAATATTTACAGAATATATGGATAGACTGATCAATTCAAATCAATTGAAATATTGATACACAGACAAATGTTGAGATAGTGAATAAAGAACTGCGATGTCAAAGATACAGAAACAAATAGTACAGTAACAATAACTCGAGGAAAATATCACTTGATCTTATCTAGCGGAAACTGACATGATCTTAAAAGAAACCAAAGAAAGAAACAGGACGTGACAAAAGAGTATAGACGACAGGGGAGTGGTATTTTTCAGTAGCGTTGAGGAACGGTACGTGTCAGAGAGAAAACAACCGATGTAACAGTAGATATTGTAAATGCGTAGAAAAAAACTCGACGGAGAAGGCATACAGAATTGAACAAAGAATGAATGAAAACGAAAAATGTAACCACTGTAACGGATTTGAGAAGGACAGTGACCGGAGAATTAAATTTGTTGGGTACGAAACCAAGGTACAAATGATCAATAAGAAAGTAAGTGTTCCTAAGAAGAAATAACACGAAACGTTATATACGGTAGCACGTAATGGGAGAGACCAACGGAAAAACCGATATCAGAGACATGAAAGGAGAAAATGAAATATACGAAATATAAAATACTAAGCGAAGACAATTGAGTGAGCATGGTGAGACGAATGACTAAGCTCTGTGAAATCGAAGAATTATCGTGAAAGAAAAATAATAAGGAACGATCTCTATAGAGACGCCAAGAGGCACGCGGCAGCTCAACGTAAGGCGGAAGCGTTGAAGAGCCATTGGGAAGGGTACCTCACGCAACCGTTGTATACGCCTCAGAGGCGCGCATCGACGTCCCAAAGGCGGTTGTACGGCGCCCGCCACGCGATACCTCCACCCTGTGTGGGAGACTGGCAGACGCGGTGGCGGTGGTACGGGCCGTCAGATGCGTAATTACAACTCTCCCTCACCAGCTCATTTCGCCTCGTGTATGGAAGAACTTCTTGCGGAGCGCGCCGGCTCCACGGGAGCCCTTGATAGATGGGTTTGGTCGGCCCATTTTCGAATCGCCTGTGGGGAACAGAGACTACCTTCATGCGGCCGCGGGACCTCCTAGTTTTCCCATAGCTAACACACACCTAATATAACTCCCAGGCATTTATTCGTTTCTGAGGCATCGATGCGAAAGGTTCAAACGGAAATTTCGGAGTGGATTTTATTTCTTCGAGTTATTTTCATCAAATTCTTTATCAACAGAGAAAAGCTGCATATGGATACATGGAAGATAATGAGCGACTACCAAGAAACAAAAGGGGATCAAATCAATTTCGATCATATAATAACAAAAAAAACGGGGAAACCCCCGGATTGGGCTAGGAAAATCCAGGTCAGGATGTAAAAGCACTTAAGATAATAATTAACTTGCTATTTAGTCATTAGTTAAATTATTGGTTATGATAAGTTAATGGTGCCAATATTCGTACAACGGCTATAATACTTCAGACATAATTTTGGGTCTTATGTTTCTGCAATTGTGACTGCAATTGAGGCTCTGGGTGAGAAGTACGTGGTATACGATTTGAAAAGTAGTGCTATATGGAATAGTGGTTTTAAATAATGTAATAGAAATATATTATCAATTTTCACAACTAATTACTATTGAATGAAGTACGGAGGGAAAAAATGAATTAATCGTTTTATTGTTTTAAAATTGTCCTGAAGTTTTCATTGCTTCTACACATTTTTCGAGGTATGAAACCCGCTAACCACGCTAGTAATATCCCTCTACCTATTAAGTTTCATACGATGACGTAACAAGTTTTTGTGTTACTAAGAACCTCAATACTAGCGAATGGTATGGACGGAATAAACAATTCGAAGTTAGCAAGTTCCTGAAAGAGTAACGCTCGTACTTCTTATACAAAAGAACGCCCAGGTATTCAAAACTATATGTAAGGCTCGAGTTTGCCTTATTTTTTGGTAAATTTTTAATAAAAATAAATTTTCGTGTATTCTACAAATTTTTGTCCTTTCGAAATTACATGTTAAAGAATTAGTTTAGTCAAAACATGAATAATTAAATTTCTTTTAAATGAATTAACACAAAAAGAGAAAAAAAAATCAATATATTTGTTGTGGAGAGTTTGTAGAGAGATGCAATCAAGGGAATACTTTTATGACAAAATAGTAAATAGAGAGAAAATTTGAAACAAATGTATTGGTAGTATTAATGTAAGTGTACGTCAAAGACATACTGAAGCTATTTCGAAGATGAAATGTCTCAGATTAGTCACACTACGATGCGTAATCGTCACTTAATTCACAGACCATATTAGATTTTAGAGCTATTTTCTGATTTTATGAAATAAAATAGATTGATAAAGAAAGTATTCTTCTTAAACTAGAAACAATAATCAAAATAGAATGCCACATAAATTGTATAATCTTTTCTTGGAAAAAATTATTACAATTTATTAAAACTGTACACAACATTTATTGTGAACATTTAACGAAATGAACGTAAATAGTAAAACTATCAATAAAAACTTTGCTCAAAGAAGACTAAAATATACATCATTAAACCTATAAGAGACGGCTTTCTGTCAGAAGTGATTTATTTCTCTTTTGCATATCGAAATAATTGCAAATTTCCTGATACTGTGCAGTATATACTATATTCAAAGGCCCAAATCATGACAGTAGATTTTATCTAAAATACTCATGAGCATAGTTGATGGCCGAGAGAAACGCAAACTAGATAACAAGGTAAGTTTGACGAGTAACATAGTCACATGAATATAAAAGGATAAGAAAAGACTTTGACGGTATTCTAGAAGATCTCATATTGTCTCGCTACACGATATAATTTGAACGAATTTGCTGAATAATTCAGAAAAAACTAAACCCATAAATCATGGAAAACGAAGTCAATCAATAAAATACTGCGGATCTTGTAATTTTTCGCTTCCAGCGTCATGTAATTCCTTTGTCACAATCTCCAAACTAGTCATGTGTGGAGAATGCTGCAGCATTGCAGCCAAAGCGTTAATTTCTAATCGACTGGGCTGCAACCAGGGAAAAAGAACTTAAAATGTAAGGAACAATGCATATTGAACATATTCATCACTACCCTTGGTTTACTCCTTGAATAACATTGGCTTCTAAGTACAAAATTTGTTACAATGGGTTCTTTTACTTGATTTTAAATAGTATCGTTTCCGACTACCGGTCAACCCTCCATCACTTTTCCCAATTTTCTTTTTCATGGAAATGGGATTAAACGGAAGATAAATCTCTGAACATCCAAAACCAAAATAAGGATTCATAAATTATACTAACAAAGGATTAATGATTGATGCTCAAAAATTCTAAACCAATGTTTCATAGAAGACCTGATAAGAACTAAATACCAAGAAGCCCTTCATGGTGAAGGTGAACAGAATCTCCACTAAAGAACAGGACATGGAAAACGGAAATCGCTTTCTTGACGTCATGCCGTTTAAGTGAGATGTTCCGCCCTCATTGCAGATACAAGATGGAAGGAGGAAGCATACCTTCGCTATGAAGTTCTTTTCTATCAAAGGGATCTTTGTGAACATCCGTGACGACGAAGACGCGAGTAGTGGTTCTTTCCGGGAATGTACTGAACGAATCCTCTCTTACAGTGCTTAAGTTCCAGCTTGTGAGACTATGTTGTTTTCGAGAGGATCCAAAAACAAAGGGACGAAAGATGTGTCACGGATTTAAATAACTCGCGAGGGAATTTATTTCATCTATGATTGGTACAAACGTTTTCTTGAAAGGTTAAAATTGAAAATCAATTTATTTGAGAAAAAATGACGTCTAGTCTCACCTTGTCAATCCATAATTATTGAGTGAATACTACCTTTTATAATTATATTAAAATGATAAAATATAAAAAATTTTGAGAGTTCACAATTTTCTTGATAATTACGTTTGATTACTTTATTTAGTTTATAAGAAAACATATTGATAATTTTTTCTTCCAAAAGTTTGCTCATTCATAAGCTTCTTTTTGATCGTTTCTATAGATGAAGGTTGAAAGTAAGCCTTCAGGTACATCTCCAGGATTAATTTGACGATTGACAGCCATTTTGGAGAAGTCATTCACTAAGAAAATATACGTAAGAAATATTTAGGATTCAAAAATCTCACACGTTTTGAAAAATGTGAATTATTCTTAGCGTTTTCTCTTATACAAATGCACTTGCATGGATTCAAAGTAACGAATGGGAGTGTTTGACGCCTTGAACTCAGAAGTCTGCATTTCAGAGAGTGTTGTTGAAATATGCTGTTGCACAGATTCAAGCGGTCACTGATTGTCCGCTAGAAAAATATAGTATGCTTTCTGATATTTCTAAAAAACATGGTAAAACTGATTTGTTTGAACCAATTTTACTGTGATCCAAAAATAATTCAATCCCGATTGTGATTTGACATCCTTCTCTATCTTTGTAGAAATTGAAAAGAAAAAAAAGAAGGTAAAAATGATCAGAAATGCGCAGATGAATTAAATTTATCTTCCAAATTCATATTACTTTTACAACATTTTTCAAAAAATGTTTGTAATTAAATTCTAATGATTAGTATAAAGGTTTGAGATTGTTAAGTCTGTGGATGTATTATTCTCGTAAATTTCCTCGTTGTATATTAATCTATTTACAACACCACATTACAAATCTATTGTGAGATTTAAAACAGAAAAATATAAATTTCCAAATGTAAATATAGTTTGCCTTCATATTCTTTACCAATATGTTTTATGATTTTCACGTTTTTCCCCGAATGATGTTCTGCAATTAGATGGAACTTTTCATTAACAGTAAATGAAACATCCTTAAAAATACTTCCCAATTTACTTAAAAACGTATACAAACATAGAATGCCAGTATATCGAAACAATCGATGGTTACCTTTCTTTTTATTGCTCTAAATGTTATCTATGTATTCCAAACTTCAACGTAACAATCAGTAGCTTTTAGTCGGATCACCTTAGTAATTCGATGTTATATCTACTGTTCTCGAAGGAAAAGCAAGAAGAAATTAGCTGGGGAGAAGTAGAATTTCATATATCAGGAGTTACATAATTGTAGCCCAGATCTTAAAAGCTTAAAACTGTTAATGAGTTCCAAGAAGCCGAAGCCTCTTCGAAAAAAGGAAGTGTGGAAGTGAGACTTAATACAAAATGAGGTCTCTCAGACACGTAACCAGTGCTATTAAGATAGGGACGAACATTTTCTGTATGCAGCCCCTTCATTATCTTTCCACTCACGCGAACATAATGAGATTTATTTGTTTCACAGAGGGCGACGTTCTGTTTTTAATTCAATTTTTCAATTTAACTCGAAAACAATATAATAAATTAAATGCGTGTTTAGGTGTGTTTATAATTATAACACAAAAAAATCTTACCATTTTCCTTTAAATTTGAAAATGGGAGTCTATTAGTCAATTAATACTAAAACAGCAATTTCGATGCGTGTTTTGCCCCACACAATAATTGTTTCATGATTTGAATATTCAAAATAAGATTTGTTCTCTTTTTTTTAGTTGATTCGTGTTGTTTAAGAAGACATGCAAAAGGGTATTTCTGTTTTATACCTTCTAAGATGTGGGATATAAAACAGTTAAAGAAATGTGTACAAAGACACAGAAGAGCATTCGTTTTCACACGATAAAACAGACTGGATAAATGATTATTGAATTTAGAAAAAAAAATCAAAAACAAATTTCCACACCTATTTACTCCCAAGTGAGAACCAATTGGGCAGACGTACGATTATTTTGTGTGTGTGTGTTAAAGTAAAATATACTGACTAAATTTGAAAGTAAAATGAAGATACATAAGTGATCATTCAATATAAATCAAATTCTAAAATATACAAGAACAAAAACAACTAACATATTTTATTTCTATTATGAGTACGCTATAATTAAAGCTCAGTGAAGAAGTGTTTGCAATATGACAATCATTCGTTGCGCAACAAGTGATAATGGGTTTATTAGCAGTTTATTATGAATACCTTTTCTCATGGATAATTAATTACGTACTTTATTTAAATGTGAATAATGAGTAATAATTAATATAAAAATTCAGACAAGAATTTAATGACAATAATACAATGATGAATTAGTGTTTTATTATACTCTAATGAATTAATGTTTTTAATAGTGATATAGTGGATTGAAGTGAATCGTTGTAGGAGATCTGAAGGACTGTTGTGCAAGTGAAATTAAAGCCAAGACTAGAACCAAACGAATCTAGAGTAGTGAGAGGAGTTGGTGCGGGTCCTATGGGTGCCGCGAGACTTCGAAAGAGTGAAATGACTTAATGAAGAAATATTTACCAAAGGAAGTAAAAAAGAAAGTGATTTTTTTTAAATTTTACAATTATACAGAATGTACAAGGAAAGTATAGTAATCGATCGAATCGTCGTTGGCCGCGAAAATATTAAAACAAATGCAGCGTGGAACAATATGCGAACTGGAAACGGAAGGATGAAAAGAGACGGGAGAGGCAATATTAGAAGGATTGCTTGTATGAGGAGGAGGAGGGACAGAATTACTGGAAGTAGTCTACGAGAATATTTCGAAAGTAGAAGAAATTGTTAATGAAACTGAGCTATTGGAATAAATCAAGAAGTTAATGAGAAAAAAGAACCAGGGTTATGAGAATATAACTAACGAAATGGTCCAAAACATGCGACCAGACATAAGCGCATAATATAATGCATGTTATTCGTATGGATACTTCCCAAGAGCACGGAAAGTGGGGTTCCAAAGATTATTTTTAAAGGAGTCAGACAGAGATAAGAGTATTAACTCCTAAACGCCAATAACGTTACTCACAGTATTAGGGAAGATCCTGGACAATATAATCGAGGATACAGGAGTGAATGCAACGAATAAAGGAGACTTCATTGAGGGCAATAAGATTTTGTCATGGGGAATGGAACAGCGGATGCGGTGACTGATGAAAAAGATGAACGAAAGAAAAACAAAATATATGGTACTGACCATGAGGGGGCTTTCGATAGCGTTGATTGGGGAGTATCTGTCAGTTTGCGGAAGTTGAGTAAAACAGACAAAATGAAACGCCTAATACGGTCATATTTCGACGAAAGATATGTTGTTCTAGGGCTAGGTAAGGAGAGACTAGTACGTAAAATGGTCCCAGGGCTTGTTTAACTGGACCGAAATACTGGAATGTATTGAATGAAATTATGAACGAAATGAAGGAAGGAGAGGGATTGGTTGAATATGCTCTCTATTTACTGACGTTCTTCTCTTTATGTACGGAAATAATTTGTGGAAAATGGAGCAGAAAAGTAAAACGCAGTTGAAAAATTTTGTGGAAAAGATGAGAGCACGGTAGTTAATAATATCAAAGACAGAGGGAATGATTATAGGGACATCACCAAAAAAAGAGACGAGACCCAATAATTAAGTCTAAGAATCGCGACTGCAAATAGAGAGAAGAATAAAATATTTAGCTATAGTTTTGGAGGAAAAATTGACTTTTAAGGAATATTTGAACTACTTACTGGTAAAAATGAAGAAACTATACTAAAACCACGAGAGTGGGTTAATAAATGTACAATAGGGAAAAGGGAATGGGATAATTATAAATGCTTCATCAAAGATGTGAGATATGTTACAAAAAGTTAAAATTGGTTCAGACTAAGTTCGGCTATGATGGAATTACTTACGTGACACGACAATTTTAACAAGTATTCTCATGAAAGAAATTAAGATTAAGGATGTGCAAACGTGTGTGTGGATATTACGAGGAGGCAGTGGAACATGTATTAATCGCATGTGATACAAATAGTGAGGAAAGAAGGTGGTGGATAAGACAAATGATAGGAAAGGGGGTGTTAATCATATGGGACTGGACTAACTTTCTGAAGAGACGACGAGAATTTGACATATTGCAGGACTATATGGATGAGGTGATTCGCATCAGACAAGAATATAAAGCGAAGAGGACATGAAAACATGACGACGTCACAGGTACCAGGAGGACAATAAACGAGAAGGCGGAAAGACAAGAAAACGGAGACAGAAGAGACAGACGAGAGTACAACGATGTGAAACGAAGAGAAAAAAAGAAAAGACAGAATATTAATATGTAGAATGTACAACCCTAGAAGTAGCATTGTGCCAAGGAACAGGGTAGAGAGTGGGAACTGCAATTAAATAAATAATTCAGTGTATATCTCAACAACACCAGATTTCTTACACTCAAATATTTCAAAATCAAATTATATTCCGTCAATTCATTAGTGGAAATTCTATTTTAAAAAACGATGTGTCTACACTCCCATGCTTTTCACCGAGATTACTAAGCACATCGTAGATTAAGATATCCGCGGAGACCCTGCGCGCGCACACAACGCAGACGGAGAGCTCCCTTTGGCGCCTGTCGCACATGTCGGTGCGCATCAATACGTGTTAACGGCTTGTCTTCTGTCATATGCAAATGCAACGCGTTCAAATTACTGCATCGAACATCCGCACGAGACGCTGCTGTCGTCTCGTTGGCGAACGATCCAGTCTCACGCTGGCACTTCACTTGGTTATGTGGTATTTGTGTAGCGTATTAGCTGTATTTGGCTAAATATTTGACGAACTCACAAATATCACAAGTATGTCATCCTCACATGGTCCAAACACGCGAATAACACAATAATACCGCTTATGTTTTCTTATACCAATGGTAGACGGGATTTATTTGAAATAATTCAAGAAATATTTATACTGTTCCGTTTTCCCAGCTCGTAAAAATGTTCCAGTCCATATTACAGAAGTTGTAGGAAAAGAAAAGCCAAAATATAGGTTAAAGAACCAAAATGTCAACAAATCTCGATCACTGAGCGAAACATGGTAAACCAAGTGTGGATGGTTGTCGAAAATATTTGCCATATTTGAGCTCTTTCATGTGAACTAAAAACCGACAAGAGAACGGATGCGGGTGTTCGTTTATTTGTGTATTTACCACAGTAGAATAATACACAGACAAATAGCCCATCTTCATTTGGGCGTGTTGGCAAATACTCAAATACGCAACGCCAAGCGAAGTGCCAGCATTACACTCGCGTGATGCGACATGTCCTGTGTAAGGAGATGTTGACGTAATGAAAGAAAATATACATATAACTCTCATAAAGGTTGTACGCCACTGCGACCCAGTGCTAACGTCCTCGCCTTAAGAATCAAGGCACTCTGGTTCGAATTACGGTGCTGCCGGACGCCTGAAGACGGACGTTGTCACAGAACGTCGGAAACGCGTTGCAAAACGAAAATACTCCTGTTGTGAAGATATAAACAGGTAAAGATGATGGATAATGTCCAAAGAGATTGTAATAAAGATGATAATTTAACATCGTCAAGTATTACTCTTCTCTGTATGATATATTTTTGTATTAACCATGTCGTATTTATTAACGTAAACAATATTGGTATGGTGGTGGGGAAGGATTAGTGGGGAAGGGCAGTATGTAGATGACGAGGGATGTGAGAAGGATAAAAAAGTGATCGTAATTTTCTGAGAGAGTTAAAGAAACTGCTTTACGCTTTTTACTAGTATATTCTAACTTTTTAGTACATAATTACTTATGTGCTAAAGTAAACCCAACTGCTTTTATGATTCTCAGTATACTGATTATACAGTATTCTCAGTATACCAAAGTACAGTAATATTCAATAGCGCGGAGCGTTTACATTCTTTATTGTCTTCTCAATCTTTTGACTTTTCTGTTACTTAATCTTCAGTCGACGTAAAAAAACAGTTTAAAAACGTTTTAGAGCAGGTACAAAAAATACGTAAATTATATTGAAGATATGCATTAATCTTCAAGATTATATCCTGTTAAAAAATATCCTTACGATCTTAAATTACACGAAGCAAAATGGATTTTGCAATTAGGAATTCTTAGCACGCGAAGAAAACAGCGCAGCAACATCGTTTTATTATCCTAATCAAGAATGCACTATGCTAGATCACTTTACGATCCTAGGAAGCCGTGCCCCTCAATATTTCACCCCGGCAACATCACATAGACATCGGTAGCTGCAACCTCGTTGAGAATCCTACGACCTCGCTTTAGTTGGTATAAGGCCAATGAAAAAAAGTGTTTATTTTTATGATCACCAGAGCGTGACACGTGTATTCGCCCACACCACCGCGCGCTTCTTTAAGCTAAAGGAATGATTCCCAGTAAAGGGTTCGTTACAGTAGTCTTGCTACGGTCGCCTATTCACATTGGGAATGTGTTCTGGGACCCTGTTAGAAGGAATTCATCTCCATTTCTCTAAAGAACTTCGAAGTTTCCGGCATGGTGAAGTGATATTTATTTAGACTCTTAAAGACTTTATTTATTCCCGGACCATTTGAATCTCAATTTATTTTAGTATTTTATGAGATTGTTACATCTGTTTGTGACGAGCCCTAAAGCCCCAACCAAACAAAAATACATCTGTTTATAATTTAGATCAATACGTATATCAAATTATTATAAAATTTCTTTTTTAATGTGAACTATTTTATTTCAAAATAAGCTGAGACTAAGTAACGAAAATATTCAACATGAGATATTTTATATTTTCCTTATTGGCGACTAGTTTCAAAATGAGATCATTTCCTTGAATGTTAGACCAGAAGTAAATTTTATTTATCGTTCAGGTAATCACAACAAAACATCGCTTACTAACATAAAAATGATTGGTAATGGTTCACCGAAGAATTAAAAAGCTAGTTTTGGCTACAAAAAAGGTAACAAATTTATGGAGTAATAAAATTAAATGAATAATAATTTAAGGATTAAAACATATTTAAAAGAGAATTTTAAAACAAAGAGGGAAAAGAATTCGATATATAATGATATTAAAATTAAAATAGGATGAGGTATAACAGCATGCAATTTTTCCGTAAGTACACATCTGACGTTTTTGCAGAATCAAACTCATTTTTTTCATCAGGAGTTTCAATACCATGCACTCTAACCTTGTATCTAGAAACGATTTCTTGAACTTAGAAAAAAATAATAATAATAAGATATAGAATAGTAGAAAGATTAGAGTATGTTAATTTCAAAAATTTATTTACAAAGTTATTTACTTTTCGGTAAACGGAAATACATATCTTATCAAGTACTGACGTCAGTAACAATACAATAATATTCGTGTCAGTCGTAGTCTAGCTTTTTGTCACTGACTGAGTGTGTTACTTCCTTAAACGTATTTCGATGGGTGTGTTTTCGTGATTCATTCTGATATAAAGAAACGATAAATGGATTAAAACGATAAACGTGGAGCAACGCAATAAAACACGAAGAAACAAAAATATATTGATTTTCAAATTCAATCACATCGTTATAACGAATTCTTAATTCATGTAAATTTTCTTCATTTAAAAAGTTGTTGAATGAATCTTATTGAAAATAAGTTCTATGTCCTTCAACTTAAAAATAAAAAAATTTGCACGCAAATGTAGTTTTACAAAACAATGATACACATTCAAACCACTAAAAAATTTTGTTCTTTTCTTCCATTCTATTAATTTGTATTATTCTCTCCCAGTTTTATCCTTCCCAGAATTCGTCTCGCAACACGTAGTTCCCCTCTTCAGAAACTAATTTCAGCCGAGACGTGAAAGATCTGAGGGGGAGTATTCATCCCATTCCACCTAGTTTGCAGACGCAACCTTTTCTCAAAGAACTTACGTCCAGCTGAGGTGAGAGCAACCAAACGAGTTTGAAACAACTCACGAAAGCACCAGTTGCTTAGATCTTTGTTTTCGTGTATTTTTCGAAATGATTTATGTAGGAAATATTCCTTTTATTTTGTATACACATTGTATTGGTTAACATGTTGAGTATCGCTTTGACTGAGTTTCCGTATAAAAAAGTTGTTTCTCAAATTACATTAAAAATTAAATTACATCATGAATATCAAAATACGTGATTTCAATAGTAGGGGTTTAAATTTCCTAATAAAAAATATGTATATAAATTTATTATATGGATAGAATTATTGTTTGCACTTTTTCAGAGTAAATTCAATTAAACTGATTTTGTCAAGATAAAACGCAAAACCTGATGTCTTTTGCCGGCTGTATTACATTCGTTTTGCTAAATCCATAATGTGAAACGATCTTGTATATGATTTTTTAAGTACAACACATTCCGTCTTTTTTACTGAAATTTTTGAGTACACAGACCAACGTCTCATCTTGTTTGAGCATAACAAGTAAGTAATTATTTAAGCAACGTTTCGGTACTTCTATATTAGAAAAGTTGTATTAAAAATATTCAAACAAAATGAATAGATGAAAATGACCTCAATACTACAGATACTTCAATAATAATTAATGAACTAAATTATTCGAAATTTCATACACAAAAAACATGTGTATGTTTATTATTGTTTATTGTTGTTAGATCAACGGATTGCACTTGAAAAATAAAGGTTACCCTACAGATATGGGGTACAGAAAATAATATATAACATATATTAAATAATCAAAGATGTACAGAAATTAACAGGTTCATTTTACAAATTACAGGTTCATTTTAGAAAAGAACTATATGAATAAATGAGTAGGATCATCATTCATACAATGCCACATTGGACTTCAACACACGCTTATTTTCAGCCAATCTTGCACATTAACTCAAATTTAGAAATAGTGAGTTCCGAGCCCTCTTTAATCCATTAAACGCATTAAAACAGTAATTTTCATTAGCACAGTGCTCTAGGAAAGATCAGGGATTTCGGAAGTTATAATTTAGATTACGTTAAGAAAACCAGTCTCTAAGTTCATCAAATTCTATGTCTCTGTATGCGTTGCATAAGAGACATTATAATTTTGAGACGATTTTTTACCAGCAAAATTTTGTGCGCGTTTAATATTATACCATAAATAAGACACATCAAACTCACTCCATATTTTGCACACCATTATTTTATGCTTATGAATTGTACATTGTTTGGACAGCAAACGTACAACCAAAATTTCCACCAATTAATTTTCTCTTATATTTTTCTGTAATTTTTGTGGTTGAATTGTAACGAACACGTAGTCAAAACTCTTTACTTTGCGTAGCGTAAAAAGACCGTTATTTCAAGAGTCTCGCCCAACTTGGGAGAGCTAAAAAAGCATTTCTTTGCTTCCTTTTTTTAAACTGCTATTGTACTTTTCGGCTTCTTGCTCTTCCGCATTTGCCCGCTGCTTACTTCAATTCCCTGCTCTCCTACGTCACTCCCTCCACAGCTACCCGTCGTAACAAGTCCAGGCCGCGAACAAGCAATTAAAGTTACCCGTTTGCTAATTAACCCACGGCTCCTCTTGACTTCTACCCCACTCCCCAGGAAAACACAGGCTATGTTGCTTGACTTGCTTTGTAAATGCTTACAAGCACACATTATTTTAATAAAATGATAAAGAATGAGATTATTATTCTTTTTGTTCATTCTAGGTACTGAAGAGATTATTACATTTTTCTTCCGTTGTTACGGTAAGAGTAAAAGGATAAAATATTCTTTTGTTATTAATACGCAGTTACTAAAGTTATTTCGTCTCAAAACAGTTTTCGTACAAGCGATACTAAATGCCTGTGTGTTGTATTTTATTATAATATTTTCACAAAAATTTAATAAGACCTCATTTTTGTGAAAATCAATAATCATCACATACATTAATACACAAATGTTGCTCAAATCTTAGATCCTTTTCTGCGCAACCGGACTAAGTAAATCATACAAATATAGTATAGTACGTTAGAACATTAAACGACGTGACTGTGTTTCCTGTCATTTAATCTTTAATCTTTTCCTTTCCGAGATGACAGAATTTAAAATTACATTAAGAAAAGACGCTACTTGACTCATTTATTTGAAAATGAAAAAATTGGACTTTTTTAGTTCAGAGAAATAATAAATAATATTCGTTGGCAATTGCACGTGTATTGCGTAGTGTATAATAGCATGTGTTTATTCATAACTGTTATGATCTGTTCATAACTGTTCTGATGTCCTGTTTACTTTATTAATACTAATTTTGCAACCCAGCGAAACGTTCCTACAACTATAAGATACGAAGGAAAGTGGTATCTACAACATTCAGGTAAATAAAATGGTCTAGCTACATTACAGCAAACATTCTAATTTTCAAATGGAATTTAAGTTAGATGCAGCTTTCCGAGTGATTTAATCGCATGGCTTTACCTAGTTTAAATTTATCGCTCAATAGTGCTTACGATTATTCATGTTTTCTAATCATATTTCGCATAAGCATTGGCTAAACGTCCCCATATAATGGATTGGTTAAGTTTTCGGTGGGAATTGGATAATTGGAACTTGTCGGCATTGGACTATCTCCCAGACGCAATATTAAAGACCTCAAATATACACTTGATAAGCGATAGAGCAAGTGAGAAGAAAAAAAGCCGAGATAAATACGCAGACGAATGCAACAAAACCAGAACAGCGTGAAAACATCAGGAATCCCAAGGTAGAGCAGGTACGTGTGAAGACGTGGAAGATACAACAAGCGAACGCCAACATTCCTAATTTGGAGGGGAGTTGGTTGAGCTTGAGCAACTGCATTCTCTCATAGTGGAATCAACGGAAGATGAGTGGGTCTGTGATAGAGTAGTGAAGAAGAGGTGAAAAGTCAAAGCATGAAAAATGTTTCAGATTGTCCAGTCGACATTCCGAATCGAATTACCTAGTTTTATCTATTATTAATTATATATGATATATTTTTAAAAGTAAATTGTGAAACACCAAAAATTGCTAATTAATTTTAATGTAAGGAGTTAAAAAATTTATTTTCGTGTCATAGTAAAGAAAAGATAAGATGAACT
The DNA here is from genome assembly GCA_002313205.1 of Laupala kohalensis. Lineage (NCBI taxonomy): Eukaryota > Metazoa > Arthropoda > Insecta > Orthoptera > Trigonidiidae > Laupala > Laupala kohalensis. Next base: position 1,150,815 of record NNCF01126132.1, read on the forward strand.
GGATAAACCAATATTTTCTTTTTAGTCTCAATATTTAAAACGTACAGCACTGATGATTCTTTAAATATTTAATTTCTTTATTTGTCACCTACTTGATGTGAACAGATTAGAAAAAAATGTATAAAACTCATTTAAGTATTCGTATTAAAGTCATTTTGATAATATTGTACAGCCAGCACTTTCATTTTATAAAATAAAAATGGTCAAATATTTTAACTGTAGCTGAGACAAACGATGAAAAAATCTTTGTTATGGCCTTATGGGAGAACAGTACTTCCTTCCTGAAAAATGTTTTGTATTTTTTTACAAATACATTATTGAAACTATGAAACAGCACATATCGATTTGGGGTGGGGGGGGGGCGGGGGGTTATATCTGTTATACACGAGTTTATCCTGCGATTGTGATTATATTGAGTTTTATTTATTCGCAGTTGAAATCATCGCCACCATCTCATGTTGCCGTCACATTGATGAACAATTTCACTATCAGATCATTTTCTAGTATATGTAACAAGATAGAAAAAATCACAAAGATAAATACTTAGAAAATCCATTAGCATTCTCACACCACAATGACTAATAATCCTTTTTACTTGGAAATGGTATGTATGCATTGCCGTATGGTTTTGATTTAAATCATGATATATCAGTATTTATTTTACCAATCGAATTAGTGAAAAACCTAATCTATAAAAGGAAGGAAAAAAACTACGATATTTTACCTTAATTAAACTTATGTTAATTTCATTATATTGAAAAACACTCAATTTCGAACTACAGCCAACAAATGACAAGAAACGAACCTGGAGATGATGTAGCATATTCTCCTCACAGTCCACTGCTTTCCGCATCCCCCTCTCGCAACACGTTTACCGCGGGGGGTCGGTGGCCTCACGGGTCCAAAGACCGCCCGCACACAGTGTGTGAACCTGTTTACGAGTTAATTCCGTTTATTCAGCGACGCGACACCTACCGAGCACCGATGTGCATGCCTGCTGCATGTGCACAGTGCGTTCCTAATCAAATCACCTACAGCACGGAGGAGGTCTACACGCTCAATGCACAGGGAATTTGGAGTGGATGTGAATCACTATTCAGACCTTATGAATTCAGTCTCGTTTTGTATTTTCCGGAGCAATGGGAGGTAGAATGAAGTTATAGTAACTGCGTACGGTGAAACTAACGGAGTATAATAATTCCTGGAAACGTCCGATTCTTTAAGAAAATATTTCTTTAATATTTGCATACAAATCGATATTTATAGCTTCACAAATGGTACATGAATAAAGAAAAAAATTATACTTGAAATAAAGATGTACATGAAAATGGAAAGTGCATAGAAAGCAATTTTTGCTTAATCTTATTTTTGCTTAATCTTATTTTACGTTAATGGTATATAAAACGGAATGTAGATCAGGAGACGAATGGTTACGAATGGTGAAAAACAGTGATATCCAAATAAATAAGGGACAAAAGAAAGAAGCGAAGGAGGAGAAGAAGATGAGAACCGAAGCTGGTGATGATGCGTCGAAATATTTGACACTGAAATGTCAACCATTCTTTACGTCGCTTTATTCAAAATGTGGTCTTAAACTTCAAATATTTTGGCATTCATCACCTGGACACACCACGATCTACAACATTTTATCATGTTTGGCGAGTACGCGAGAACAGTCTCGCGTTTGCAATTATACATTTTATCACGAATACTATTATTTTATTCCAAAAACGCTTCCGGAAATTTTTCTTTCATATCAAGGACTGTGTATTCTACAACGCAAACATGGCAGAATGGAAACGAAACAAATAAACCAACGCTCCGGGAGAACATACTGTTGTAACTCACCGAAAAACATTGGAATGGCAGGAACCTCATTAGTAGACGCTGACTTCAATTTGTTTCAATGTATTCACACTCACACTTTTGTGGTAATTTACTACATATTATTTGTACATATGTAATCTTTGTGTCAACAATTCTTTTTACTCTTACCGTACATTTGATTCGTTTCAAATGAATTGTAAAAAAAATATTACCAAACAAAAAACGCTCTAATATATCATAAAGTAAATGAAAGAGTTATTATTGAATTAACAATTCTAAATGGTTAGAGGTAAGAGAACGTAACCAATAGCTAAAATAATGATGTCAACATTTTTCTGAGTCGCAGTGGACCCAAACAAAAAAGTAGTTTTATTGAAAAGTGTACGTGGTCAAAGAAAACAGATTTCGTAAAGAAAACCTGCCTGTTGAAAACTTTGCCCCGACTTGCCTAATTTGAAGTTTGAGATAGCCTCAACGTGTGCCTATGTAGTTTGTTTATAAGACGAGCACTTCAATATATTAAGAATCCCTTTGTTGTACATGTTGTGTCAAAGCAGTACATTAGTAGCAGTATAAAGCAGTACTGAAGTACTTTTTTTTTAGTTTTATTAAAGATCTAAAAGTTTATTCACGTTTAAGAAAATATGAAATTCATTCCCAAACGCAGTGAAAGCTGCTATCTGAAACTCGCGTTTATGGAGTGTTAGGGGTCGTTGCTTCGTATGTTGGAGCGCTCCAGCGGCTCCTTTAAATACTATTATGAATTGGCAAACGCGCCCCAACACATAACCTTCCCCAATTTATCTTATAAAGAAAACAAAGTGACTGACAAGTAATATCTAATTCAATGTATATTATCATTTAGAATACCATAACAGTGGGAATTTTTTGTGTGACCGTAGTCTAGCAATGATTATTAAAATAAATTACAACTAATCACCAGTTATTTAGTAATCTGTGTGTAAAGTAACCCTTAGAAATATCAAATTGTTAAAGAAGTATAACAAATTTTGCATATTTGAAATTAATTTTTTAAATAATTGATGTAACAGAATACTTGAAAGTAGAAAGACAGAATGGAAATGTTTAAATTGCAGACCTAAAAAAATTTCAAGGCTCACTTACAGAAGTTACTACTGCTGACAGAACAGCTGATAGGAATGAGGGGGTGGAGGTTGTAAGTGAAGATACTTCAGAACTAAATGTCAATCAAAAACTGGACAAAATCCTATCAGAAGTGTCTGAAATTAGAATTTCTATTCATTTTCTTTGTGAGATGTACGACTCTCTCCTGAAAGAGGTAAAGGAAATAAGAACTCAGAAGGCAGAGGTAAAGCAGAAGGATAAACTTCTAAATGAGTTAATTGAAATAATTAATGAATTAGAAAGTAATATGCTCAGTAACAATGTAGAGATAGTGGGTTTAACTTCCCCTATATCCAATAAATATGTATTTAATCTATTAAAAGAAGAAGGACAAAATAAAGTAAAGGAAAAAGTTGAAATCAATGTGAAGCACTATAAAAATAAACAAAATAGATACTTTTACTTTTGAATGTAGAGAAATTAGAGACAAGGCAATAAAGACGTCAAAAATAAATAGTGGCTTAGAAAAGGAGGAGGGAAAAATGCTATATTAGGGAGCAATTGAAAGCAATTACAGCAAATCTCTTTTAGAAAGCAAAAGAGTTTGCAAAAAAACAACAATTTTAAATATACACGGGTGAAAAATGAGAAAGTATCTTTAAGAAAAGATGATAATATGAAATATTTGGTAATTAAGAATGAGCAAGATTTAAATAGTATAGTTTAGATAAATCAAGGTGCACAAAGGTTTAAACCATTAAATGGATTTAGAAAACTTCGAAATAGAGGAAGTTGGTATTTTTAAATGTTTTAATGAAGCTGATAGAAAGGTAGACAAAACTATAGAAAATCTGAATGTAATACATGTTAATATACGATCACTAAGAAAGAATTGGGATGAATTTGCCTTCAAAATAAATCCTTTTTTTAAACAAATTAGATCTCATAATTTTAACTGAGTTAAATATTGAAGAAATTGATTTCGCTATATAATGGTGACCAGAAAGGATAAAGGTCAATAATAAATTACATTAATTTCCAGAAAGTTATCATAAGTGTTCAAACTTAAAAAGGACCCTGTAGGTGGTGACACCCAATCCCGTAGCTAATCACACCCAACTAATATCAAGGAACTTATTATCGTTGTTAGACCTCAATACAACTAACCAATTATTTTGCTAGGTTCTTTTGCAATTTTGAGAGGTGTAGTAGACCATAATACAGACCAGAACTTGCATATTTCCTGCAATGAGAAGAAAATATATCCACACATATTTTTTATGTTTATCATATACTTTACCAAGAATAAAAGGAAAATTTAATATCACTTTAGAAGAAAGTAATAAATTTTGTTCATTCCTGTCTGACTGATTTTCTTGTTCGTGGACTTAAAGTAAGGTTGAGAAATTAATTATAATTCGAAATACTAAACAAATCGAATTTTCTCCTTTCCCTGTAGTAATGATCATGTTTCTCTACAAATAATTCTTCGTGTGAGAGATTCAATCAAGCAACTTATACTTAGTAAATCTATTTAAGATAACTATTTTATTTTCGTATCAAGTTTTGTTTGTGAGATGAAAAATGTTGAGGTACGTTTAATTTTAAAGAACATCCATGAAAACAAATATAACACTAAGGTTTAAGTTTAAAATTAATTTTGGTCTCTCAAATTATTAAGAGATTATTTTAAGATGTTTAAGGTAATTTAGGAAGAAAAATCGTCAATAAATAGTAAATGCGAACTTACACAATGATAAAATAAAATTGAAAAGCAAAATATTGAATGAAATAAAATGATAGTTAAGAAAATTAACTATCTTTTTATTTCATTCAATATTTAAACACATAAGTAATTCGTCACGTAAAACAAATTTTATCTCTAATATTCGTTACAATTACGCACTAACATAAAAAGAGAGTTTAAAAAATATATATAAATTTTTCTTGAATAAACGACCATAAACATGCTAGAGGAAACCTTTCACTTCAGACTTTGTGCCAAAGGAACAGCAAAAGGAGATATACCTTTGCATGAGTGAGTGCATGTAGCACGTAAGAGCACGTAGCCACGTGAGTGTAACAAAGTTTCGCGCCGAGAGCACACATGAAAAGGGACCGTTACTCACGAAGCCACACTTCACTCCGAGGATGGGCAAAGGGGTTGATGGTGAAAGTGAAGGTGGATGTACTAAGGGAGCTTGGAGAAGACGACTACTCTCTACTATTACTGCAAAGTATTCAAAATGTTTTAATAACTTGAAATTTTTTATGTTAATCGTACTTCTGAAATGTGTATATAATTCCACATATATTTCAAATAACATAGAACAGACTTATGTAATACCATTAAAAAGTGATTATTTACTTTTACTAAAACACGTGAAGTGTTACTTAACTATTTCCAGAGCTCTCTATTTCCAGAGCACACGACTACCGTCTCCATCACTCCAATCGCCCTCCCTTATCCTCTACAGCACGAAGCGCACAGAGGCGATTCACTGCGCGTGTACAGGCGCGTACCAAGAGCACCGCGGCACGGGAGTGTGAAATCCACAGTGGACTAAAATCCCGCCAAGGGATAGATAACGATTTTTTACTTTAGATGAAAGAAAGGAAAACGTAAAATTAAAGGTAGATAAGTAATTGAACCTTATCTGATTTTGAAAATCAGTTAGAAAAAAAGTTATGCATATATTTCTTTCTTCGCACAAGTATGCCACCTGGTTGATTTATCTCCTGTAATTATGTGTCTCAGGTGTTCCGGGGTTTAGGTCTGGGTGGAAGTGGTGTACGGTTGGGGAAAGCGAACGGGTGGTGTGGTGGTTAACACCCCTGAGATCAAAGCAGGACTCTTGTGTTCGATTCGCCATTTTCATCTAACTGAATGTTATATTTGTTTCCTTCATGACACTGACGTTCTTTTCTTATTCTCGTCTGCTGGTGAAGAGAGGCACACAAATTACAAGTATCTCTTGGCTGTAAAAATATTTCTTACATTCCGCGATGTACGAAAATGAAGGTGTGAAAGTACAAAGAAAATGGAATTTACCATTATGCTTGCAGATGAATTATCTCGGAATGAGACGCAAGTTAGTTAGGTGTGACAGGTTCCATAACTTCCATATCCTTGAGCCATATACTCTAGTTCTTTTCAATAAATGTGTGTTGTTGTTTTTTGCAAAATACCCTTGAAAGATGGGAGCGTGGAATTCGGGTATTGAAATATTTAGAAAAAGAGAACGAAGAAAGTAAAGTATTAAGTCTTTAAAAAATAGTTCTAAATACTACTAAATTTTCAAGAAAGGTAGAATGTAACATGATATCCGGATTGGAAGGTAGATAGTAGGTAAAAAATGGAGCAATTGGGAAATTAGTCGAATACGTAAAATGTTGAAATCATATATGTTAAACCATAATTGTTGTCAGTTTCTGCGGCACATCAGAGAAACTCGAGAGATGCTACAAGAGTCTGAGCTCTTTGGAGCTACGAACGGGGAAAAAGAAATATGACTCAATAACAGAAGGATTTGTCTTATAGAAGGGGAATGGGTCACGTGGCATACGGCGAAGAAAGTCTGCCCAACAGAGCACGTGGCGCCCACCACGTGAAAAACGTGGGAGTGTGTATGCATACTAGGCTGATAGAATTTTTCCGTGTTGGTGTTTTGTAAGCTTTTACAAATCACATGAAAAGCGGAGGAAGATTCTGAGGTTTTGCACGATGTTTACAAGTATTAAATATATTAGTGTATTGTCCTTCACATGACCTTACGTAGTTTCTAACAACTTTGAAAATAAATTTATTATTATAAATATGATTATTATAATATATTATTATTTTAATATTATAAATTCATAATATTATTTTGTAAGTGATGAAAATACTCTCATGAGTAAGAAAATCGTAACGTAAAATTTTGATAAATTGTCAAGTAAATTTAGAGTGCCATAACAAGAAGAAACATCGTTTTAAATAAGATATTAGACTTATATTATTGAAAAGAATATATGTCATTAAAAAGGAGAGAAATATTTTAATACCTTGCATGCTCGAGGATTGAATATTTAATTCCTGGTAGCATCAACTGAACGCAAAAGCAGTGATTACGTTGATCACTGCAGCATGTAGTTGAACATTGATGTTTTTGAGTAGCTTCTTTGTGCACAATAAAAAACAAATTATATGTGAATAATGTATTTAGTATATAACTAGAAAGATGATGGAATGTTATCCGAGAAGAAGATTGAAAGATAGATGTTAATTATGTATGTCTGGAAACAAGGGAGATCTAAATCATAGGATATCAAAGCAAATTCCGGCTATTTACTAAAATGAAATATTTTATTTCTTTAAATCAGTTAAGAATTGAATAATCACCTTCAATTCGAATTTTTTCTCTCCGAAAAAAGTTAAAATTCCTTCACAACCCAAGGTCTTTAAGTACTTTTAAAACATGCCAAGTCATCATTTACAGACATGTAATGGAAAGGTTTTTTTGTTTTAAAAGTGTGTAGGAGAAAATGACAATTTTTATAGCATAATATCCAATGACGAATTAAATATTAATGAAGCGACTTAATGTTTATTTTCAACCTTATATTTTTCAAATTAATTTTCCGTCCGAATGTCCTAACTGAATATTCATCATAGCAATATACGACACTTCTTCAGATAATACCCGTATGGGAATCCGCTGAGCAGTAAAAATATGATTTACTTCCTACTAATGCAACTGATCTTACGGGAAAATAAAAATGATCATTATTATAACCACTAAAAGTAGAAGAAATGAAAAATCTTTTAATATATTAAATTATGGATTGAGAAAGCACATCCTTCTAGAGCAAAATAGGGGAAAGATTATATTGGAAAAGGACGAAAATAATAAAAAAATACAAGGAATTTCAGCGAAATATAAAGAATTTCTAGTTAAGAAAGAAATGTGTAGTGGAATTCAATTTTTCTCCTGCTCCAATAAATTGTGACAATTGTTTTATGAAAGAGGAATTACATTTTAATAGCAAATAAGTTGAATGAAAACCCCCCTTGCTGTATAAATTTAAACGAATGTGTGAAGAATATGCAAACACAAAAGAAGAAAATGATATTTGCATCTTCACTAGCAAAATTCCATTCACTCTCATGGAAATGAAGTGTAATAACGCTCCACACACCTGCTCCAATCTCACGGCGCACCGCGGAGCTTACTCATGTACGAGCCAACCACTTCTCACGAACGCTCCACTCGTCTTCTCTTCTCTTTTTTTATGCTCTCTCTCTCTCTCTCTCTCTCGACTACGTAGAACGCCGTGCTCAATGTACCAACCTCGGAGGATGAATGACGCGCAGGGATCAATGGCTTTCCCGCCGAATATGATGTAAGGAGAAAGAAAACGTCGTGGTATCCGTGGGAATCCGTACAGAGAATACGACGCACAAGTGCAACTCCAACAAGCAACACAACAAGCATTCTGGTGATGTGTGGCTGTGCTTGTTCATGAGATGAAAACGCAGACGTGGGAAAAGATGGAATTCCGATAAGTAGTAAGTGTTGGTTGTTATTACGGATGTATGAAATCTCAACTGTAGAAACACCAATTTGTTTCAACAGTTTGTGCGTGAGAAAACGGGAAAAAATATATTTTCAATGTGCATGAAAAGTCAAGGAGCATGACCGAATCAAAATATGGACATTGTACCACTTCAATTTAATTTAAAAATATAAGTTCTATTTCATATCTGGACGGAAAATGAAGAAAATATACGGTTTTTTTTCGAATATTTAAACATTATTTTAAGTATTAAATGATCGTAAATTTAACTACTTGAATGAAGTTAATATTCATTGATATTAGCACATTAAAATGTATTATTGAGTCAAATTTATCTTTACAATTCAGTTAACTATGATATGTTAAAAGAGTTAATTAAATGAAAATCTAAGTATAAGAATTAATTGTTTTTGGTATGTAAACATGTTAATGACACACGTTTTAAGGAACTGTAGGTTTAATGAAGCCATTTTTAACATATCTCAGGAAACAGTCAAAAACGTAAAAAAAACACACATTTCTGCATAGGAGGTTTATAACATTAACAAGTTTCAAATCAACTTTTATAATTATGATAAACTCAACTTTAAGAATTTCTATTCACGATTTAATAAAACTTGATACTATACAAGAAATGTGTGAGTTTTAACAAACCAGTCAAAGTATCATTAATCAACTACGTATTAAATAAAAAAAATTGACTGCTATAAAAAAACTCAAAATGGTACGATTTTGAGGATGTATATTACTTTATTTTAATTTTTATTTGGGGTCCTAAGACATGATACGTTTTATGTCTGGAAAAACAGTTTAAAATAATTACACGCAGAGAATTCCTAGAACTCATGTTTAATGTCTTCTAAGAAGCGAACACTTCTATAAATCATCATAAAAAACATTTTTGGCCATATTCCAGAAAAAAAAACATTCTGTTGTTTTCTTTTTATAAGATTTTCTTGAGAATTTTCAGAAAATGAAAACACAAATAATGAACAAACACTATTGGCAAAAATTATGAATTCAATATATAACTTCCGAATACGAAAAACAAAGTTTCTCGAATGTGTATAGCTGTTTGAATCCTTAAATCGAGGTCTCTCAGTTTCAAATCTCTGAAGTGTTTTTTTTCTTTCTCAGATTCTTAAAATAATTTCTGAAGGATATCCATCACAATGAGCCTCGCATCTTTGCATTCTTGAGTTTCCCTGGTTCCAAAAGGTAGTACTAATTACATATTGTTCACAAACATATTTCTCAAGAGAACTTAAATAAGTACTTAGAGCTGAAAGGATTCAAATTCTCATACGTACCTATTACTTGAAATCCAAAGAGCTACGACAATTTTAATCAAGGTAATGCCTGCACTACGAAACGTCTAAATCACATCTCATAGAGACGTAAACCGGAAAATGAATAAGGGGAAAATGGAAAATTTTCTATGAAGTTGTAAGAGCAATATTTCCATTCCCACACTGCAATATATTGGTCTAGAACAATCCACAAAATTATATCAGTATGTGAAATTTCAACTTTATAATTTACTGGAAGGTTTTAAATGACCTGACACCATTAACTGTCGTTTGTCTAAAGTAAAATTTACCAATAACAATGTACATATATGTTCAATAGATACATTTTCTTCTTGATATAAAAGTATAACGAACATGCTCTGCTAAAAGAAAATGTATTATGTCAGGCCTTTAATTGCCGTAAGTGTTTGCTGTGAGTTCTCTATCTCAATGTCCATCACCAATTCCGCGCACCCAAGCGACCTTCTCTTCAAAGTGGTAAACTTGCTAGACCGGATGCTTGATACCTGAAGAAAATCCAATTGGAGCAAACGGTTGCTTAATTCCTCTCTCTCGTTTTACTGCATTTTTATAGAGAAAGAGAGGGCCGTTTCGCTTAGAGAAGGCCCTCATGTATTTTGTGTCTGTATTTTTACGGCATGAACTGTTTTGGACAAGAATAATTTTTGACATTTTACATCCTTACTGGTCGTTATTCATATCATTTTATATCATCTCCCTAAACTAAGTATTTATAAAACTAAAAGTTTTATGATTATAGGAAAATGTCGAGCAAACTTGGTACATTTATTTTTATTCTCTCCATATAATATGTCTGCGTTCATTCTTTACATTTAATGCAGTATTTAATTGAACTCGTTCGAATAACGTTTACTTTTCCGGGGAGAGAAACCACTTCCCTTTTTAAAACTCATTCTACATAAATAAATTAAAGTTTATGGATGTGAGATAATTATTTTAAGTCTCTCATGAATTGATTCTCTATTTGAATGATTAACATTCTTAATTAACCTCGTACACTCCACGCATTGTCAAGTTATTTTTCTTCCACTCATTCACTCGTAAATTGATTCACAGTAAATACTTCTCTCTATGCCGGCCTTCATCTGTTAAGTAACCTCCATCTCTGTTCGATCAGCATCTCATTATCATTCTCTTTCCCCTGGGGTCACGCCTGAATCCCCCACGGCGTTTCCGCATTATCCCACGGCGGTGTACCTCTCTGCTCCCTCTACCAGAGCTGCGGGCACCGCCCTCTCAAGCTTTCCTGCCGTATATTACCCGGCAGGTGTGCTCTCCGAGGATCCGGGTTCGCGATCAGGCAACAGCGGTAGCGCCGGTGGCTACAGCGATGATGAGGGGGGAGGGTTGATTTAATGATGGTGAGCGGGGAACTGAAAGGGTTTTTGGATACACGTTTTTCTTAAGGGTGGAAGACGATTCAGGGAGTAACATATCACAGCCAAAATATGATTGAGGCATTGCAAGATGTGTGTCAAGTGATACTTAATAGTGAGTGACAGGCGACGATTAGTGGAGAGGTGTGACCCGAAGATATGGGTTTCCAGTAAATTTCTCGGTGAACATGATTTGTAAACATAAGTTCATTCGATATTCTCCCATCTTGAAATGACCATGTAAGTGAATAGGATTATCTGAGGATAGGTAAAAATCATTCTACACTCACGTCTCACAAATTTATGGTAAATCCAATAAGGTAGGAATATTTGGAATGATCTCTATTAAAGTAAGTTTTAATGATGCTTTTCTATTATTTGTAAAAAACTACAATAATTTTAAGGTATATTTCTTTTCTTCTTCCTTTAACTTGCATCGGCACTTCATTTTCTCTTGAAGAAACATAATTAATTAGGTACTGTATTCATTGACATTCATCAATAAGTATGAATCAACATATAACATCTATTAATTTGAGTTGCGCAAATTCCAGTGCACTGAAAGAAAAGTAAACAATTTTTTGTGATGAAAATTTATATTTTAAAATTCATTACAAAATTTGATTTCCAGCTAGGGAACCCTTTCGGGTCCTAAATATTGGATATTAAAAATATTTGTAAACCCAGAAAATAATGTTAACGAGATGTTTATGTAAAATAATCCCGTTTATTGTAAGTTTTCTCGCTTTATTGGGATTCAAGGGATTCGATTTCTTTGTACTGATCTCATCCTAAAAGATCATTGTTCGAATTGAAATTAATTAATAACATTCAACTTTTAAAAATTATCAAAAATTTAAAAATTGTTTTTCTGGCAATTATCATACATACTTAACATACTAACAGATTCCTCGATCCCACTGAGTGGAAGAGCGTGGGTTCAAATCCTGCTCGGTCGAACTAGGAGAGGTTTTCAACTGGGGTTTCCCTCATATACTCCAGACAAATGTCGGTTCGGTACCATAAGATCCCCGGAAACCCAACATATCTCCTTCTCTATTCCGTCTCGCAAGTCCACAACAGTTTGGTGGAAGAGCAACCTCGCGAAAAGGCTTTAAATAAATAAATAAACCAACAGAAAAAAATAAATAGTGTTATTGTAATGGTGACCGTCATGTATCTCGTTTCGGCCAGCTAAGAAACACGAACGACGAGTGCCAGTAATGCTCAGATTTTGTGTGAGTTTACTTACTAGGCACATCGTGAATTTTACCGAGATCGGAGGAACAGCGTCTAGATATGATCCAGATTGCTTTATCCGAGTATTAAAACTGCGGTTGTTAGTCGCAGAGGGTAAACATACATCACAGCTATTTAAACTGAGACATGGAAATGAAAAGCTAAAAACTTTATCTTGGGAATTGAACCAGGGATGAATTGGTGGCGAGCGATCACGCTGACACCGTAGCCATGGAGGGGACAATGATGACCGTCATTATACAAGAAAAAAACTTTTTTTCTAAACTGATTAATGAGCTGTGTTGAATTGATTTTAATACGTCATAAATATAATGGTGAAATGTCGTTGCCTCTACTACTGGTCTCTACGTATGAGAAATCGGAATCATGGCACGGATTGTGCACTCTGCCACTGTGCTAATCGAGTCCCTCTCACGGCACACACGGCACGTGCCTGCCACGCACCACCACAACCTAGCGCATCGGCAACGAGACAACTGGCACGTTTTCCGTGCTTACGGAGCATTTATTTTCAAAACATAAAAAGAATTGATTCGATAGTAATGTTTCCTCGTGGTAGCCAAACAATTTTTTTTAGCATTATTTGTACCTAAACTTATGAAGGCAAATTTCCATTTATTCAGATAGATATTCAATTACTTTTGAATATTAGTTTTTATCGCACGTGATGCTAAGGAGATGTTGAAAGAGGATTAAAACTTGTCAAAAATAGGTGTATACCCTCAAAATAATATTATAGTGTGTTGGGATTTGAAAAACCGTTATGCACACGCATCAAGTTGGTAGTGACAGCAGTCGAAGTATATTTTCACTTTTCTTTATCTTAATACCATAAAACACGAGAAGCAAAGATTGTTTTGTAGTGTTAGACTAGATAAGGAAGGAATAAATAACTGTGTAAGGAATTAGTCACGTGATTTAAAAAGGACATTTCTTGTACAAAACTTACATCACCATTGTTGATATAATAAGCGGTTTGTGAGCTTCATTTGTTTTCTGGTGCCCGTATTCTCAAAGTCCTGTTTCGGAAACGCACTATGTTTATAAGTTGATTGTATATTAGTCGCGGTAAATTACTTTATTGTCCTCAACGTGGTCATGGGCAGTTTGTAACTGCTCTCTTGACAATAAATTATTAATTAATTTATTTATTCATTTATTGTCAGTCTTACTGGCTCGATGTTGATACACAGCTTGCTCTCAATTTAGCCCACGCTTTTACTTTACCATCGTCAATAAGAGTAATAATATTTGTACCTCGAGTTATGTTGGCAGGACATTCGAATTACTGAAAACTTAAATCCATTGCCAACCTCGGACACCAATTCAATTCGCGTGCTCTTGTGGCGCTAGTGTGTTCTTTCAGCATCGAGCGTGAGGAACGAATATTACTTGTGTCTTAGTTTGTTGTGAAATTAACTTTTATTTCTGAACAGCAATTAGTCGTTTTTGTGACTACTATTAATAGTTGTGTGGATGTAACTTGAATTCGTAGAAGTTGGCAATACGTGTTAGGCAGCCATATTTCATAATTTTCGGCAAAGTTACATGACTTGGAGAATAGTACATGTGGACATGACTGCAAAATACGTCGTATTAGTTTCTCACTCGTCGTGTTTAATGACATCCCGATTTCATTGCATTTTCTTTTCTTCCCCTGTCTCTGAAAGGTGTGTATGTCATTAAGAACATGCTTTAAACTGGCTCCTCCGCATGCAATCGAGAGCTTAAAGCGAGGCCATAGTTTGTTGCACGTTGAAATAGCTGCCTCAACCGTCTTCGTCGCCACTTCTCTTCCAACATCCTTTACAGCTCATGACAAGCTAGTAATTTTACTTGGAGGTGTCCATTGACTTCCCCATTGGATCATTTCGGCATGCTCTCTGCATTGCAAATTCGCACATCACCCGAAGAGCAGAAATGCTGAATTTTGAAATTTGTGAATTCTGTACCCACATATATTGGGAAAAAAATGAGAAGCTAACCTGATAAGGTTTTCGGGTTCTATTTCCTACACGAATAGTGCAGCGCACTCTCATGTTCACATTTCGGGTGAGACACAGATGTTACATCGAAGAAAATACTATATATATTAAATTTCTGAAACAGGTGACAATATTTTTTACTTTCTATACTTCTCCGTACAGTTCTAAATAAAGTTTAAGGACAATGCTGGAGTGGTCAACTCATAATTAAAATTTTAGGACGTAAATAAGAGGTCCACAAATTTCGCTATTTCTTCATATATTGATTCTTAGTCTCTTTTCAACTTCGATGATTTCACGAGCACCGTATCACTTATTATCCTTGGATGATACGTAACATGACTCTTCGGTGACATAATACTACTTAACGAGACAACTTTGTTAGGCCTGAAATACAATTCTATTTCTGAACAGATGATACAGTTAGTTACATTCGGTATTCTACTTGAACTCACAGGGATAAACAAGGATGAAAAAAAACAAGGGTTACCAACTTTGTAAAAATTCGCGGCTGTGAGTGAACAATTCCTCTTTTAAACTTGAAAAGAAGAGTACGGATGATTGTGTAAACTGTTTAATTTGTTGTAATTTAAAATAACAACTAAAAGTTAAAACATTAATTCTGTTTTTCTCAAGAGTACAACTGTATTACTTCTTCACGATGAGGAAGACATTCTTTCGTATATTTGTTAGTGAACAATTTAAAACTCTTGCCAAAATGCGTCTTCCTGCATTTGGAACACATTCTTACAAAGCTACTTTACGAATTAATCAAAAAACCGAATGAACAGATAAATTTATACTGCCTCTTAATACTTCCGAAAATTACTATCTTCTGTGACTGTGAGAAGAAGAAAATGTGTAATAATAAGACGAATTTCATGATATAAGATTAAAAAAGAGAGACAAAATAAGTTGTAAAAAAGAAATAAACCATTACCATTGATCACGTGTGCAGTGTCAATTAATGAATTCAATCTTATTTTCAATAAATTAAGTTAAAATTTTATTTCTAACAATAACGGATAGTAATTTCATGTGATTATTTAAATGATGTTGAAATTCAATTCACATGAAATTGATTACAAGATCTGAAGTTCATACGGGAACTAATATTCTCGTCAAGACACAATTTTGTTAACCAAAATACGATACATTTTGACCATATTTTCAATTTCGTATATCATAATTAATTATCATGTTCCAAACATGCCCCCAGATTTTGAAGTTAATATATCACATTTATGCTATCTGCATATACGTAAGAAATATTCATGGTGTCACGTTTTACTCACAAATGCTAGTAGGCTACGAAAGAAACTGAGTGTTCTGAAGAGATGAGCTAAGGACAATTTGCGTAAGAGTTGTTCCACGTAGGTGGATGAATGAACGTTGCCAAGAATATGTGGGCGAACAGGTACACGTGACCGGATGCAAAAATTGAAGTATATGATGGAGTACAGACTCTTGAATTCAAATTTGCAACTTGTTATATTGACCGTTAATAACATATTTCTAACATCGTCGAAATAAAGGATATCAAAGGATCACAGTTTCTGGCATTAATTCAGTCAATTCTATTACTCCGAAATGGGATAAGACGAACAGCAATTTCAATGCTTTTTGATTAAAACAATGTTAAAAGCCTTGTTCTGGTCTACTTTAATTTCAAGGGGCATTGGTCATTTTAGTACGTACATCAAATTTAATGTAAAATTATTCATTCTTAAATATTAAAAGTATAATAAACTATAATTATAATATAACTATAATTTGTTTCCGAAAAATGTGACCATGTAAAGGGATGGAACAATGTTTCTCTCTGGAAGCAATCAAAGAATCAACTTCCGTGGCTCAAAGTATCCAAAGGAAAATGCCGGACAAAATCTATGTTGATCATAAACACAACCTTGCCAAAAAAAGATAAAAAATTATATTCTCTAATAATACTAAGTAATGAAATCTAATCTAGAACATTAAAATTGAAAGTATTGAAAATACACTTACAAAATGTTTGATGACATTACAGTACGGTCGTGTTCAAATCAGGATACTCAAATCACCGAGTGACAGGGACACGTTTGAGGCGCCCACTGGGATTTGTGTAATTTTCGTTTTCTTTGGGGGGATATTACAAAACAGGGAAACCTAACTAGAAGAAAAGAGTTCGCTGAAAAAGAAAATTGTGTTGTAAGCATATTTTACACATTTTACTTATGGACAAAAAGCGATGACACGTTGGGTTATGTTCTAATGAAATGGTCCATTATCTGTTTCTATGGGGTGGTATATTTCTTTTCTCTGTTTCTATTCGGCACCAGTGGAAGAATAGTGGTAGCGTCCAAAAGCTCCCAAAGTACTGCTGAAAAACAAATTAAATATTTTTATTCTTCTTCCTTCATTATTTATCATTCACACTTTCCCGTCCTCTGCTCAGATCGTAGATGTCATAAAATCTAGCGGTAAAGTCTTAGAACACCTCCAACCAATTCTCAAATTTCTAATCCAACCCGATACACGAAGTGAATAATCTACTTAGTGACATCGTAGTATTCCGCTCTTCGACGGATTATCCTTGAAGGATTGTCTGAGACTTGCTCATTTGTTTCTTGCTCCTTTATGTCTTGTATAACTGAAGGAAAACGATGAGAGGTAAATGAAATGTAATTAGAGCGAGTGTCTATTTCCACTTGGAACACATTTTATTGCTCATTACATTTCTTAGGTTTGAAGTGATCGCGTTTAGCAATGCAACAAGACATTAATGGACTCGACATAACATCGCAGACATTATATTTTAAAAAAAACTATTTTTAGTCATTAGCCCGAAGATGTAAAAACATCTTAAAGTGTCTCATTATTACGTCTATGGTATTAACAAGACTTTTAAAACTTGCCAATAATATAACAATGAATATAACAGAAAACTGGTTAAAGTGATAAGTCTCAATTATTTGACATCAATAGTTATCCAAATATATATCAGTTATAATCGCAAATAATTATGTCATATATGGTTATGTTATCTCAATTTTATGACTGGTGCTGTAAATAAAATATAGATATCAAAATTAGTGAATCAAATAAAACACAACATGACAACAGTTAACGATGCTAAAACGAAATATTAGTGCGAAACGAAAAAAAACGTGATTCTGGCTTTACATTTCAGTTCCCTATCAGTCTTATAAAATTATAATGTACCAAAATTTAAAATTTTACATTATTGGAAAAGATTCATCACACCACGAAGATGTGCAAATGAAACCAAAATGATTGCATAATTTTCGAAGGCAAATATCACAATAAACATGGCGAACCTTTCAATTGAAGGTCGATCATACTGAAATATTCTAAACTCAAAATAAGTGTATTGAAACTATGTATGTGAATTAAATAGGTAAAGTGTGGATCAAACGAAACGGTTTTGTCACTGGTTTATATTAGACAAATATAACAAATAACAGGGTAATAGAAATTTGTGAACATAATTTCATCATAATTCTACTTTTATACAGTATTCTAAATGGTAGTTTAAGAACGACCTCTATGCCTAATACATCTAATTCCCTCTGTGGCTCAGTGATATCGTTCTAGCTCATCACCAGGTCATTCCGGGTTCAATTCCTGGTTGTGTCAGAAAAAATTTGTAGCTTTTCACATACTGAAAAGCTACTGAAAAGCAATCCTTCGTCTATCCACCTCCTAGTGTCAATAACTCTTACTATACCCTACAACACGTACTAACCCCTCCACGTGGGTCAAGTTGTTGGTAAACCCACCTAAGAGGCCCACCTACTAACAATATCCAACCACCCAACTCCTACCTCCCATCGTTCCATGTAAGCTTCAATAGCACGCTACATTTCCCATTTATAAATACTACAATAATAATAATAATAATAATAATAATAATAATAATAATAATAATAATAATAATATTCAATACATCTAAGGCCTGGATTTCCCTGTCGATGATTTATGAGAATATCATTAGAAAATATCTTACACTGCGGATGTTGGTGATTTCGTACCCTCGAATTAACGGGAGTCGCCTGGGACGAAACATATTCAAAACAAGAAGAAATCTTCGTAGCAACCGACTACGAGAGCGTTCGTCGCATATTAAGAGAGCGATGCACTGGCACGAGACATCTCGTTGATCCACTCCAAAAGACACCAGCTGAGTCCCCAGGGCATGGCACATGCGCGGCACCCGCCGCAACGCAATGGCGACGGACGGCGTGTGCTGTCAAACTGGTAGTTTTCAGGAAGAGTTTTTTTGCATGCAATTCAGCTCGTGGCAGAGCTAATGAAAGTGATTGAGCAAGAATGTGATGAAAAAATATACAGGAAACTAAGACAGGATGGAGAATATCAATTTTATATTAAGTGTAATATCTGGAATATTTTCCTACATTAAAATTCCTGTAATCACATTCTAAGAATAGAGAAAGGTTGATAATTTAATACTTCAGGACAAAGTAAGAATCATTAACATCTGAATAGAAAATAATTGAAGGAAGCAGGTGGAAAGAAATTTGCAAAATATGAACAGCAAAAGAAATGTCAAATTGCCGTCAAGATAGTTAATACTGACAATATCTATTACTTAAACAATTTATGTCTTTTTAATATTAATTAGTAGACATGGCAATTCAGAAGGATATTTGAAACGGGAATCGTGACGAAAAAATAGGGGGATTGTGTCTTGAAGACGGTCGAATCCTTTTAACTTGTAGTATTGTTTAATGAAAACAAATCTAAGTAATGCATTGCGAAAGAAAAATGATAAAATAATTATGAGTTCACTTCAGCGATATAAAAAGTATAAAAACAAGATAAAATTCTGACCACAGAAAATCCTAGTGATGGGATGAGTACGTTGAAAGAAGGATAGTACATTCATAAATTGAAAAGATGTAGCCATTATGAATTTATAAAACTTGCTTGCAATTGTGGATTACTTCCGTTCCAAGATTTATCTCCTATTGCTGAAAACTTCGTAAGTTTGGAAATTCTCCTAAAGAAGATGGTGGGAAGCTCAGAGAGACTTCAAAATTCTTTTCAAGTAGTTGGTCATTATCTGGTTCAGAGAAAATCTTTTACATCGTATGACAAGAAATAAAGTGAATTGTAAGTTGTGAGCTAACGTCCCTAATGCTACAGAATAAATAGGTAACGAGAGGCTAGGAAAGAGATGTTGTTACCAAATTTGGAGCGTTGACTTGGAATCCATTATTCATATGGTGTCCAAGTATCGTGTTGTATGGGAAACGAACGGTTTCTTCTCACAACTACAGTACAGGGATCATTTCGAGAAAATTACATTTCGTTGTTACAGAGTATTACATTCTAAATATCATTTTCTTCTCATAGAAGAGAAAGATAAGGTTTTCTAGTCAAATTACAAATGTATTTAATGTCAATTAACTTGTATAGATTTTAAATTACTTTTACAATTGACCTCCCTTGACACGGACGTTTCCAAAAATGTTTCTAATCCGAAGTGGAATGAGTTCTCATACTAGGTACACTTATTATTTTTTAAATACACTGTACCCCTTTATGATTTTAATTTAACATAATTTAACTTTAATTTATTTATTTTATAATTTAATTATTTCAATATTACCTGAAACAATGTTAAAATAAATGATAATTACAGAAAGAAATGATCAAGTACTTTGGACAAATCAAATTTTTAAAATTTGAGCCAAAATGTTACATTTCATGTAATAATTATACATAGAGAATCTCATTCATAGTATAAAATACTAATGTTTGTAGTACAGGACACAATGTTTTTGTTAATATAAAAATATAATATAATAATATAAAAGAGATAAAGATTTTTTAAAAAAATTAATTCTCCCGGAAATTAAATTAATACCAAGAACGTTAATTTCTAGGGATTTGGTAATTAACTTTTAGAAAAAAGCATTAATTATACTCCTGGCAGTTCTAGGACAAGAGTTATTTATATTTATCATGATTATTAAAAATTATGATGATGAGGTAAGTATCCACCCTAGACGCACCTAGAGGAGATGAGTTCAGGACAGTTCATAAATTTTGAAAATAATTCAGATAGCTATTTAAAGAATCTTTCAATATGGACACTTCAAATAAATTAAGATGTATTATCAAAAGATATAACTTATCAACAAACGGTTATAAATAATGTACTTTACCAATCAAAATGAATACAAATAAAAAATAACTCATGCCCTGTAAATTACCGCCTCATGAGTAATCCTTTTTGTTCTATCCATTCACAGACTTTTTAATGCATTACAAACAAGTTGTCAGTAAAATATATACCACACGACAGAATAACTTGATTAAATTAGTTCATTGAACGAGCAAGTCAATTAGCTATTCGAATGGATTCATTAAAATACTGGAATTCCCGTGAGCTGATTACAGATGAATAAATGAAATGAAGCTTCGTAGCCAGAGGCTGCTCTCAGTCGTTTCTGAAAGCACGTTGAGCCTCCCTCTGTTAGCCCTTCCCTCCTTCCTTCACCTCTCTCGTTTCGCGGCTAAATATCGGCGACATTTACAAGTTACATTCGGAATTCAATCCACGTGGGGAACAGAAACTTGCGGTACAGAAATTCAATAAAACTATGCGCTTCCGCTGCTCTCAGTATTTCTTTGCTAACAGAATGGAACGAACATTTTGTGTCGTTTTCCCAACTGAATTACAAGAGTTGAATTTCGTGAAAGCAAAAGAAATGTTATTTATTTGTAGTCATTCATATTTGACCTTTACAGTTATAAAAGTACGTATTTTAATGAGTAATTTGCTGCTTTTTTACTCGAACATCTAACTATCCTAATTTGCAGCTAATGAAGATTGATACTGTTACTTGAAAGCAAAGTGGCTTTTCGTATGTTAAAGTAGTTATTCTATGGTTATGAAAAGTAGAGTTAAAATGTGAGTTATACTTTTTGAATTATTTGATCTGAAGATACAAAGACAACAGAAAAACACGTTTTTATTATTTATTAATATTTCATTAACTATGCAACTTCAGGTGTATTGATATTGTTAAGAGAAAAGTGGCAAAGTGGCAAAGTGGCAAAGTGGCAAAGTGGCAAAGTGGCAAAGTTGTTTATAAAACGTAAGTTATTTGTCTATAAAATGTAGTAAGGTAGATATTCTATAATAACTTGTCTAAAGACATAAAACAATGAAAAAATGTGACAATACAGACCAATGGAAAATGAATGTTGAAACACTACTTAATAATAATAAAGTTTGTTCAATGTACTTTAATATACATAATAATGTACATTAATATTTCCCTTGTATATTTCTATTACCTCAATGATTATTTAATATAATACTACAAAAACATGAACATAAAAGTTCTTAATATTATCGATTCATTTACTTTTCGTCTCCTGAAAGGTCCCTTTTCGGTACGGATTACTTTTGAAAAATTATTGAGCTATCTCAATACATGAATACATTTATTTTAGTGATATTTTCTTGAAAATAGTCATGTCTCATCCTAAACCTTCATTTAAGCGGTAATTCCCAGTAGGTAGAATTTAGAGAGTTTCATATCTTCTTTCGATTTTAGGACTCATATTTGAAAAACTGCTGAATAAAAATGTTCAAAACAAATTTACGCGAACATTATGAGGTCAAGATAGAACGATACACAATAATAAAATATCAATAAACATAGAACGACATAAGAACCCTTCTATATAGTGAAGTTGTAGCAAGTAGATGTTGTTCACACATATTTTATTTATTTATTTATTTATTTAATGTATTTTGGCGAAGTTCAGGTCAAGAGATCTGCTCTTTCACCTAATCGTTGAACATGGATGTGGGAATTGGAAAGGAGAGATGTTAGGTTGCCAGGGAACTTATGGTACCAAACCGAAAAGTGTCCTAAGTGAGGGAAATCCCAGCTGAAAACCTCACCAAGTTCGGCCGAGCAGGGATTGAACCCACGCTCTACCGCTCAGCGGTATCATGGAAGCGAATACGCTACAACTAGATCACTACTGTCGGTTAGTCCAACACTGTCGGTTAAATTTAAAACTGATTAAAAGTATCTTATAAATCTTGTCAGTAATGCTCAGATCTGATTCATTTAATACAAGATATATTTCCCATGTAAATACATGAGGTGGTCTAGAGGTAGTGCCTTCGCTACTACGATCCCGCTGACATGGGGTTTCCTTCACCTACTCCTGACTACTGTCGGATCGGTACCATACGTTCCCTGAACCTCGACAAAAGGCATGAAATAAATATAAAAATAAATAAATACATCCAGTTTTCTATTATATGCAATTATAAAGTTGGCGGTTTGCTGATTAACTACCGAAACAATAAATAATCCTAGTTGAATCAAGTGAAGTCGTTGTCATGTAAACAGTGAGATTCCATTTCTTCACAGAACACGAACGACGAAGTTGGTCGTAATGTCACCGGAAATTTGAAGTGTTTGACTGAGACTATGACTAATGTCTTCCTTTTTCAATGACAATTTAAATCATTAATGGTTCTTCGTACGTGACCTGGTTCAGTAGCGTAATCCCTTAAACTCAATATCATTTTTTTTCCTTCACCATCAGCTCCCTTCTGAAACCGTGCTCTCCCGTGCTCTCGTTTTTGAAGAGAAAAACGTGAAGGTTCCCAGTCGTCATCGTTATGTGTCCCCACATTCCCAAACGTCCACGCTTAAATTCCCCGTTTCTCTTCTTTAGTTTCTTTGCCGAACAGCCGTCTGCAGGGAATTAACTTCCATTTCCTCTCTCCCCCGAACGCTATGTGTAATTTTTCTGTCTTTCTTTTTTCCTTATATTCTCCCTTTCATCTGAAGGAATTCGTTCGCACGCTCTCCTTATATTACGTTACATTGCGTTTATTCTTCCTTACCTTACTCAAAAAACTGTTATTTTTGAACTTACTTTCTTGATAATGCTGACGTTGTACGCTATAGGGAAAATGTAGTTACGTAAATAAGCTAATGTAGTTTCGATAAACGTTAAAATATTATTCTTAAAGACTATCCTAAAAAAAGTATATTTTCGTTGGTTCTCCAGATCTACAAAAATTGTTACGAATTGATACAGAACTAAACAAATAATAACACGACATTTTAAATAGAGAACACATACTTAGTTTTGTAAAACAAATGTCTAAGTGGGTAATTTAATAGTTTATATATGTATCTAAACTCTGGAGAATGAAGCTTCAGAGTACAAGCTTGAAGGAGATAAATAGAGTTGAGAACTATGTGTAGAATAAAATATTTTATTGATATTTCATGACAGTTAGACATGAATTTCTCTTTAATTAATACTTCAGTTATTGGTGTGTTTTTTGCTCTTTATATGTTCTTGTATTCGGGCTCTGTTATCGATCATCACACCCGGATACAGACGTGGTCAGCGATTTGCCCCTTCAATGAATGCGTAATCAACACGAAGGCAGCATAGGAGAAGGGGAGTAAATACTCAGGATCCACTCTCCCCGCCACTTACAATTAAATACAAAGCAGAAGTTCAGGTTATTGACCAAAACAGGCTAGAGGCAGAACTACTCATAAAGGAGAACAAACGGATTAATCAGACTTTATTAACTAAAATTAACAACATACTAAGATGAACAGTCGGTGGAGGGCTATACTACGTGCTTATGATTCCGGGTGACATTAGGACGTCTCTTTTATACTAATTCATTCAGCGTTTGTATGAAAATTTCAGATAACACCTTGCTCACTATTCACATTTAGTCGAGAAGCAGATTTCGCGTCTCCAATTGTCCAAAATTAATACATGGTTTATTCCTCAAAGCTGTTTGGGAGGTTTTGAGAGAAAAAAAAGGTTCATAGAAATTAGTAAAACTTTTCACTGAGCCTCTCCAACTACAATACTTTCGATTGACGAATATTAATATCTTCAAATAGTTATATATTCAATCAAATATATACAATAATTATGTATAGTGAGTATCTTTAATATGCGCCAATGCGAGGCAAAATTGCTCGAAGTACTTTCCCATTTCTCTGAGTAATCGAACACGAAACAATTGAGGCTTTCCAGTTACGCCAACTGCTGACTGTAGTCGACTACAGTCAACTTTGCGAGCATTCCATTCATGACAAAAGTTGACTGTGGTCAACTTCACTTGACTTCGCTGAGGAGGAGAGTTGAGCGCAGTCAGAACAAACGATAGTATCACAAAGACTCAGAAGAATCGCGCACGGCTGAGGATGAGAGTTGGGTCCAGTCGGAAGATTCGAATTAATAGAATCGCCAAGTAATTCATTGTTTATTACGCATTTTGTGACCATTTATCTCACAAAAAGCATTTCAGTAACCCAACCCGCATGCGCGAACCCAGAAGTCGACTTCTGCACCGCTTTTGCATTCCATTCGCGTTTCCGAGCGAAGTTTACTTCAGTCAGCAAAGAGTTGACTACAGTCAACTTTTCTGGTTGTGACTGGAAAGCCCCAAATATACACGGCTGTCATTGCCTTAAGAAAGCGATAAACGACGCTGATCGACGCCCACCACTGCGCGTCTGGTATCCCTCCTCAGCTATATGGCTAATACGAATTGTCGTAATGCCCACGGGGGTTCCTGCGGAACGCTCTACTCAAAGTAGAGTGTGTGGTGTATTTTCAGATTTTATTATTGAAAATTCTTCAGGAAGAATATTGATTTTGACTCAAATTCCTGAAATAAAGAGTCAAACTATAATCGAAGATGTAATTTGTTAAGATTTGAAACAAAAATTAATGAGGAGATACTGCTTCCGATATATAGGGAAGGAAACTTTCCAACATTACACACACAAGAACTAGCGGTGCAAAACCATTTACACATTTTCTGTAATCTTTCAATTTGACTATTCCACTGATAGTCTTCTTACTGAATTATGTAAATTGGATATGCGGTATTTTAAATCACTATCACTTAACTTCACTTTATTAACATTTATTGTAATGATGCCGACGTTTCGAAGCTGTTTAGCATCATCAGAGCTACAAGTTAATATACAAATTAAGTTACATTAGTACATAAATATATGTGGATTTTACATATAATGTTTCTCATTTCACAATAAATCTCAATTATATTCTAAACAATATTAGGTCTATTATAATTTACATACCTGAATTATCAGTACTTTTCCAGATTTCTATTTTAGATTTAGAAATTTTTTACAATAAGCTTGAAGTTCATATTTTAAAATCATATCGGTGACAAATTCAATCAACTTGTCAACCAAACTCTGCCGCTGTTGCTTTACTAGTAGCACCACAAGTTTTTAGTGACCTCTGATACTAGTACACTTGTGCCAACTTTGGTTTGTTGAAACACATACCAACTATTTAAAGTTTATTAAATTTACAATCACGTTTGTCTTAAAATAAATTAAATTTAAGGTTACATTCTGTGAAGAGGAAAAGTTGTCTAATTTATTTTAAATTCATAATATAGTTATTACTGAATACATTAGTTTCTATTCGGGAATTGACATTATATGTATAGACTCAGAAATCAATTTTTTGAAAGTGTTGTTTTCATTGTCTATTAGGTTTGTATTTTCGAAGTCCATTTCATGAGAATTCGTTTTGCAATGTTTTGCCACTATATCTATCATTCATGTTAAAAAAATTCCTTCCATGTTCTTTTAATCTCATGTCTAACTTGTAATTTGTACATTAACTTATAGCCCTCATGATGATGCTAAACAGCATCGAAACGTAGGTAACATTACAATAAATGTTAATAAAGAGAAGTTAAATGAACGTGACTGTCTACAATTTAAAAAACCGCATATCCAATTTACAATTTCTGTAATACTTGCCTAATCTTTTATACAAAACTGAATTTATAAACAACAATATTATTTATATATACGCAAATGAACAAACATTACAACAATATCCCTTTACACAAAGCATCTACAAACTTGAATAAAGAAATAAATTGGTGCCGGAAAGTCAAATATACTTTCGTATACATGTTACAAAAAATAATTGTTTTAAAAGAAACCAGATTTAAAACTGTTTAAAATACATAGATCATCAAATTTCTAAAATATTCACAAAACCGTACTCTAAAAAGACGCCTGAATAACATACCAGGTGTGTAAATATGAAACCGGAATTTGCCCATGGATGGCCGTAGCTGTCAATGTAGTTTCCTTCAAACCGCATCATTGGCGCCATTTTATTTCTTTGACAACTGACAACAATACAAGTTTCATAACAGCATAGTTTTTAATAGCGTTGAACATGTCGAGTTTTGTGCCCACAAACTACGATTTGCTGACTGTATTGGATTTTGTGTTACAATTTAAAGAAAACTGCTGCAGAATCGCATCGAATGCTTGTCAAAACTTACTGTGAGCATGCTCTTGGTAAATCACAGTGCTTGGAGTGGTTTAAGAAATTCAAAAGTGGCGATTTTGACGTGAGAAACGAAGGACGTGGAAGACCGCCGAAAAAGTTTTAAGACTGTGAATTGCAAGCATTGTTGGATGAGGATGACGCTCAAACCCAACAAGAACTCGCGGATCAATTAAATGTTACACGAGAAACCGTCTCCAAACGTTTGAAAGCCATGGGAAATATCCAGAAGATAGGAAAACGGGTTCCACATGAATTGAATGAAAGACAGCAAGAAAACATAAAAACCGCTTGCGAAATGCTGCTCGCCAGGTACAAAAAAAAGTCATTTCTCCATCGAATTGTGACAGGTGAAGAAAAGTTGATATATTTCGAGAATCCTAAGCGTAAAAGATCATGGGTAACTCTAGGCAAGCCACCAACATCGATTGCAAGGCCAAATTGCTATTGAAAAGAAAAATCTCTGTGTTTGGTAGGATCAGAGGGGTGTGATCTATTATGAGCTGCTAAAACCTGGCGAGTTAATACTGAACGCGACCGACAACAAATGATCGATTTGTATCAAGCATTGCGTGAAAAACGACCCGAATATTAAGAAAGGCAACACAAACCGATTTTGCTTCATGATAATGCACCAACACACACAGCAAATCCGGTCAAGGAAACGATTGAGGCGTTTAGTTGGGAAATACTCGCGCATGCGGCTTACTCATCAAACTTGGCTCTGTCCGACTTCTATTTATTTGCATCGATAGGATACGCATTGGCTCAACAGCGCTGCACTTCTTATGAAAAAGTACGAAATTGGCTCTATGACTGTTTTTTTTTTGGCGTGGCATTCATAAATTGCCAGAGATATGGAAAAATATATAGTTAGCAATGGACAATATTTCGAATAAATAATTTTATCATTTTCATACAATAAACGTGTATTTTCTATACAAGAATTCTGGTTTCATATTTACACACCTGGTACAATTTATTAAAAATTTAATTTAAAAAATCCTTTCTCGAAATACGTAGTTTGTACATTCTTTAATAATTTCTAAATCTAACTAATTTTTCTGACGAAACCTCGCCGATGAATATTATGATATTACAATACTTTCTCTATGCTAGGATATGAGGAAGTAAAAATAAAATACAGGATTCACTGTCTACAATATGATCTAGATTTAAATGAAAAATATTTTCCATTAATTTATTTTCTTTCTTACAAATGAAGGTAATTATGAAAATGAAGTGCTACCTTTGACCTTTCGACTTAATTTTAAATGTCGTACTTGAAATATTTCTTTACTTGAAGACAAAGTTATATTATTTTTATTGCTATTTGAAGTCGGGAAGTCAACATTAAAATGAAAATGTCCCGCTTGTGAATTTTAGTTTTCCGTGTAATTAATTCCATTCGAGAGTCCGATGTCTCCAAACTTTTAGCTATTAAATTAAGTAATTTAATGTTGTAACAGCATTAATATTGCTACTTGAAATTTTGACACAGAATCCGTTTGTGTTTTAATCATTTTCTAAGCCCATTTCATCATGCAATTTTTTAACTTGGAGTGGTGAACAGAACGGCAATATTTCTAGAATGCAACTCAGTACTATACATAAAAAACTCATTATCGCATTAAATCACGTTTACTCATATCGAACATACGTTCAAGCCCCTACTTTCCACTACTACTAATTCCTACTAATCATTCCAAGAAAAGTCTCTGAGGAAGGGAGTATTTGCTTACCGTCTTCATTGGTATCAAGAACAATGCTAGCACTTCCAGACATGCTCATAGCATTAAACCAAAGGGCTGCATCCTTTATACAAACCTCAGAATTTCCAAAAGTTCATTTCACTTGGCCACTTCACCACAGTCACGAAGGATTCCAACATCTTCACTTCACTCCCGTGTAAGACACTATTCGCTGCGAACCACCGTCTTGGCGATCGACTTACGTCTCCGCGTGGAAGTAGCATTCCAGGAATGCTCTCTACTGGAAATAGAATGAACGATGGAATGCAACGGATGGTGATCTCCTGTTAGGTTATGCGCTGGAGACAAGGTCAGTATTATCAGTTATTACCGCTTTACCTCCTGACGATAAACTGCTTCCTAGGTCCTTTCAGTACTTATCTCAAGAAAGAATTAATGGAAACAATTATTAAATGTTCATTATTTTTCAGATTACATATATCAAGTATTTATAATATCATATTATAATACTTGTTTCTGCTTTCTTGTTCATTGTAACTGTAGTTAATCTTGTAGTCATGAACCATGTTTATCATCACATGAGGGAGACATGAGCAAATATCGAAACTTTTTCTTTGTAAAATATTGAATATAAAGTCTACAAGACAGGTCGTCAGATAAAGATTTTAAATACATCGTAAACATTAATAAAATAATAGTTACATTATCTGAAATACTGAGTGCATACTCACAGCCGGAACAGTAGGGCAGGATTATACAATGTTACAACAGCATCTACATTAAGCGGACTAGGAGGAGGTGGTATTTTCTATGCTATTTTCCTATGGTAAATAGCATAGGAAGGTTAGTCAAATCACCTTATCGGAGTAACTACTCGTACAGGAAATATTGCTTAATCTACCCGATGAAAATGGTAATTAAGCGGGATTGTAACTCGGAACCTCCTGCTACCATTATTCCTGTTGAACTTTAATCGTACTTTGTGAAACAGTATGTTCTAACAAACTTATTATGTTTGTAATATTTTGCTTCGCAAACGAATTATAGTTTTGAATTTTGATATAATTTTTAAATTTAAAATCATGAATGACATAAATATGATTCAAATTTATAATTCAGTAATTACAAAGAAATTACCATTGACTCTATTAGGAAGCTATTTTGAAAATAGGCTCTGTGCGTAATCCGCATTTTGAAACAAGCATAATTTTTCTTTACTTCTGTGTATCGAATTTGTTGTGAGATAAAAAACGATTTGTTGTTTTGTTGTTTTTGTCCCTTTTCTTAAGTCTGTGAACACGCCGTTTTCAACACATGGTCATACCGAAGATTTATTTTCTTAGAGATAGCTTTTTATTATATACACTCTTTCTACCACGTATCGCTTCTAGAAGTATATCTCAGATTTCACAGACGAAAATATCTTAAGATAAACGTAAGTAAATGATATAGCACTTGGTATAACCTTGCAGGCAACATAAGTATGTTTGCATTTGATAATATTTTTAATATTCTGACATATTTTATTTGTGTTACTGTAATTTCAAAGATCTAAATGAGAACCTAACTAATTGTGTTAAATGTGCAGTATACGTGAAACATTTTATTCAATATTGACTTGAAAAATATTACAGTTCATCTGTACGAAAATTAATAATCCTTCGGAAGAAAATGCAAATGAAAACAATTGGCCAATCTTAAGTATTTAGTTTAGCTGCTATAAAATATGATTTGGAAACATAAGTTCTGTAGAGTCATTCTTAGTTTCTCCCACCACGGTGAACATGCCACGTTCAGAATTACTAATAACAATGAATTTTGCACCCGAATCATTTATTCATACGAGACACGTGGAGTAAGTTCCTGGTGATGTCCCAGCACTTACTATCTTTCATCACACATTTTATAAGAAATGAAAATCTTTTATTCAATATTACAGAATTGTTGTTGTGATTTTACTTTATGCTATTTCTATGCATATTCATCGTTTGTTAATATCGATCTTTATAAAATTATGTGAAGTCTTTGAATTGAGTGTACGTTCATAGGATATAATGTTTCCTTGCTCTGACGTTGTGGTTAAAATTAAATCTCTTGGTATTTTTTTGTTCTAACAATCATAAAATAGGATTAAATAGCATTCTTATCTCTTTTGATTCTTCTTATACTCTAAGTCTTGTTACTCTCCTCAGAGGAAATTTAACCTAAGAAAATAAACTTGAACGGGAACGTACAGTGTTTATTAGTTTATTGCAAGGTAATAACAGTAAACTAGTTTATACTCCTCAACATAGTCATGAGCAGTTTGTAACTGCTCTCTTAACAATAAATTATTTATTATTTTATTTATGTATTTCCAGTCTAACTCGCTTAATGTTGGTGCAGGGCTTGCACACACTTTTACTTCGCCATCGCCCTTGTGAGTAATGATATGTGTACCTCATTCTATATTGCCAAGGTATTTGAATTTCTTTGGACTTAAATCTATTGCCAACATCGGCCACCCTTTTCAATTCACTTGCACTAACGGCGCTATTGTGTTATTTCTACATAGAGCGTCTGGAAGGAATATTACCTTTTATCTTAGTTTGTTAGCCTGTATTTATTACAATAAATAGTAGTTTCTGTGACTATTATTAATATTTATTCAGATATGAATTAAATTCCTATAAGTTGGCGATTCGATCCATTATTTTCGGTGAGATTACATGACTGTGTTTATTGTGAGTCATGACGTATCATCACGATTACATCGAGTACTCCCGATAGATGGAAACACAAGAAAAACGTGGAAGTACGTCCCTTCTCTTCTTCGGGTCCCAGATTGCGCCGAAGTGCACCCCTCTCGCTGCGTGTGTGCATTGTGCATGATACATTTAGCGGCGTCGTGTTTACCTTCCGATACGCCGAGTAGTCGTATTTACCGTGGCGCCCAACTCGGAAGCGAAGGAAGATTCGTAGGAGGCTGCGAGTGCGGGGTCTCAAGACAAACAGCGGAGCCTCGCTGCAGTGGCGCTGCGCGTCGGTGGCCCCGAGCTCTTTCCTTCATGACGTCGTACTTCGTATGTTACGAAGGAATTTCACGCGATGGGAATCGGCTATTTCACTTTAAAATTGTATCCTTGTGTAGTTGAACTCTCTCATCGATCTGAGATGAATCATTTTTCACATTGAAATAAATCCAAAGAAACAAATGTTCCTATTTTGTCGATTTTAGCTCCAGATTAAAAATTAAATGAGTGATATGAGACGTCGATTAAAGGTTCTTACGAAATATTCGTTTCATAGAAATGAGGTGTCATAAATGACTACAAAGGAAGAAAAAAATGCTCATATTCTTGCGACTTATAATTAACAACTCTTATCTACAAATCATACTTGGTGTATCTATTTTTTTATTAAAATAACCCTCATTATAATGACAAAATATTTAGAAGTTCAGCCTCTCAATAAAAAAATTATTTTAACTACTTTGGGAACGAAAGAAGTCAAAACGATCGACCGATAAATTCCAATTTCCTTTTATATGAGGAGTTTTAAGGAGTCAAAAATATACATCCT
Organism: Laupala kohalensis; assembly: GCA_002313205.1. Classification (NCBI taxonomy): domain Eukaryota; kingdom Metazoa; phylum Arthropoda; class Insecta; order Orthoptera; family Trigonidiidae; genus Laupala; species Laupala kohalensis. The sequence goes on from NNCF01126132.1 coordinate 1,182,908, forward strand.
TAAAATATTATGCTTATCCATAAAAATACAAGATTACGTCTATCTGTCAATATTTTTAATGCAAGGTCCTTCCGGTTGTACGACAGTCATATTAGATACCCTAATTTATCCTTAACTCACTCAACGACGTGAAGTAAAATTGTGAAAGGAGGTGAGATTTTCCTCCATTCAATTATCTTTACATTTTTTTCTGTCAATCAGGTGCAATTTTCATTTCCATGTGAGGGACCTTTTGAAGCACTCATCACTAATTCTTTTCCGAAAATTTTTATTGATACCAGAATTTATCTAGAACACTTCTTTACTACTGAACAACCTGCCTACACCAATCTAATCCAATAAATACTATTCATTAAAAGCTGTTAGTGGCAAAGAAACTTATGAAAATCTCTTTCGTACACATAACCCCTTATTTCCTAAACTGTTCAAGTAAAAACGTTAATTTTTTATTAGTAGGTTCATTGGTATTGATAGGGTTATACTTTCAACATATGTTTGACAATGACATGCAATATAATATGTAAGAAGTGAAACGAAGAAATATGTATTTAAGCGGCTTTTGTAAAATATTTCGAAGTCGTTGGCATGAGGTTCCTTTTTTCTTATGTGGAGAAATTCGAGGTAGGAGTCTATTCAATCCTTTAGTAATTTTAAGGTTTGGAAGTCCCTATATATTTCATCATTTAAAAAAATGAAATTGAAAGTTAGAAGTATTTTAAATGGGATTATTAATATAACATAATTTACGATTATTTTACAAATAAAAAAAATTTCAACAATAAAATGTACGGGAAGGTGGGGTAGAGAGGTAAGATCAATGTTCTGAAGCAGTTAAAAGGACACTGCTAATGCAATATAACGCCATTTTTGGGAACTTATTCAGTGTCACAAGTGTCATGAGTGTGCTTACCTCACGGGTGCCCTTTAACATTTTGTGAGTATTTTTTAATGTTTGATCTAATTTTTCGAGCATGTAATTTGCGTGACTGTACATAACTATACTGTGATTATGATCTAGGATATTATTTTTCTTAAAGCACGTTTATTTTACACACAGTTAATCATTTCAGTAGCTCTGGTTTTATAACCTCAAAAAATTTCGTTTTTGTTAAAAGGCTGTTTGGGATAGAAGAGATGCAGAGTGTTACAAAATGTAACATATCAAAAGTACAAAAAGTAAACAAAAGAAAATACTTTTAAAAAATAAAAAACGAAAAAGAAAAGCTAAGAAGAAAGTAGTTATAGAATCGGAGAGTGGGACAAAAGAGGATACAGAGTGCTTGTATTGCCAAGGCTTATATTCGGAGTCCAATGAAGGTGGGGTCACATGCCAAATGTGTGGAAAGTGGGCTCACTGGCTGCGCCGGCGTAGAGGACAATGACGACGAGGCTACTCACATCTGTCAAATTTGTGAAGATAGTGATAACTAAAAGTGCCATACCCCATCTTAACCCGGGGGCTGTCTCGACTTACGCCACGGGTGAAGCAAGATGGGAATTTTATACTTTTTTGTTTTTTAATTTATATAAGAAGAATTCTATGTTTTCGTTTCGTTTGTTTAGAATTAGAAAGAAGGAAGACTGATTGTAGTCTAATAAAAAATTCTAATTTGTGCAATTAAGACCTGTTTTTAGTGTTATTTCTTAAGGTATCCGTCTTACCCCACCTTCCCCTACTCCACCTGACGTTTGAGGAGTGCATTCAGAAAGGAAGGAAGAAAAATATTGCTATGTCTGTGGATATAATGAATAGAGGGTGTATGAGCTGGCTCATGGTATGAGAGAATTTTGTTGGCAAACAGATTTATTTAAACTGATGTAATAAAATAAACATTGTTTTTTATGCAAGATCAACAAATATATAAATAAGTTAAGTTATTGACTCCTATATTAAGCCAATATTGAAATTTGATTACGACACTGTTATTAACTACTGAACTCATTTTTAATAATCGTGTTTTAAAAAACAGAAATAAATAAATAAATTGTGTAATCATGTTCTGCGCAATAAAGAGTGTAATAGAGCTCGTTAAAACTTCTAATTCACTTGTTCGTAATGATACGTTTTCTGTTCTCACTGTTGAATACTGTCCATAGAGTTCATACTTTGTCTTTATTCACTTATCCTTTCAAAACTACTGAGACAGGCAGCTGTTCCTTCCCAAGTGTTACGAATTGGTTAAATTTGAAATCACTGGTCTGTACATTCTAGTAGGGGTCACCGCCAAAAATAATCTGATGATCGAACTGAGTGATAATGTTGCCAACGAGACAACTATCCCAAAGAAACGACAGGAAATGAAGAACGGAGCAGCTGACAGGGGTAGCCACAATCCAGATGAAGAATGAAGAATTAATTAATACCCCCTACATTACAATCGCTTTCCCCTCTCTTCGTCAATCATGGCCTTTCGTGCCCTCTTCTTCATTACGTCCTTCTGCCACCCGTTGTGCGGTCCCGTCAGATTAGGTAATTATCACCATTCACAGTAGAGAACAGAATGACTGGCTATTAGAGAAGACTTCTCCAGCATTCTGCCCTGACGTTGAACTTAACTTCAGATTACGCTCTCGCCGCATAATTTTTTTTATCTTCCTCTTTCACTCATCACTTATGTAGTTGTGGATTCTTTCAGTAAGTTTCTCCGTTTTTAGAAATAGATCGGAAGATTTCAAAGCATTTTCCCTAAACCAGAAGAATAAAAAAGTATCCATTAAGGTAACATATCTTTTAGAACATATGTCAAGAAAAAGATAAAATTATTACCATTTTCTATTCTACCAGTGAATATTTTATTATTCGTAAAAATACGTGATAATGGGGATTGTTTGATTATTATCAGAAAAAGTTATTAATAATTAGTTTTATGTTACAATGCTGATGGTAATAAAATAGTCAAAATTTCATTGAAGAAGAATAGGATTTCAATAGAGGAGAGCAAATTCTATTGATTATGCGGTTCATAGAGCATTGAATTCTTATGAGGGTCACCCTACAATACATTTCTGGGAGACTAAAATATAATGGATTTATTATTCTCTGCGGTGCCTATTTGGTCATACGCTATGATGACAAAATTGTAAACCCGTCCAGCGATCTCAGTACAACGGAGAACCCTTCTGCGCGTCACGCGGGCATTTCACACCGTTTTGGAACAATGACAAAGGCAGCGACGTTTGGATTCATCAACGGACGTAAGATGGACTCACCGTCTTATACCTAACAGCTACATGATGTACCACGGAGCATGGGTAAGTAGGTCACTGCATTTCCCAACTTTTGGCAGGATAGGAATTCTCCAGGAAGAATCTGGATTGTTGAAAAATTAGTGACGACACCTCTAACCTGAGAACTCACGAGGGAATCGTCAGAAGTGACAGGTCGAAACAGACCTAATTTTTTTACTGAAAGTGTGTACTGAATTGATAAAATTTTAGCTGCTGAGACGCACTGGAAGTAGCTTTTAATTGTTTTTTGAAAATGCCACACAAAAACGCTTCAAACGATCTATTGTACACCCCTCAACGGTCGGTGATAAGGAAGGACGGAAGTGAGCGGACGCGCTGGACAGCTGATTATGTAGATTTCTTTTGCAAGTCATCAAACTAGTTGCATAATTTGCAACGATAACTATTGTCATTTTTAACAAGAAAATATTAAATTTTCATTACCTTGTAAATATAGAACTAATAATCAAACAGTTGAAACTCGCATTACTCCCTAATCACAGTTCTCTGTTGAAATATTCAAATATATAATTTTCTTCTTTTATTAGATTGAAGTCAGTCATTCGAAATTATTAATCACATTATTTGAAATAATGTTTCATAATAAATATAACAAGATTTTCAATTTAACTCATACTGTTGGACCAAAAATACTATTTATACATTTATTCAATTTAATATTAATACAGTGATGTTAGTTAGTTAGTTAGATGTTAGTAGTTACACATACACTGATGTTAGTTGGGAAAAAGTTATATCTGTAATTCTGCATAAACTATTGTTTGTCCTTTGTAAACATTGCAAATATGATATGACACAATACAAAGCTAAAAACACTATTTCGCTTTGCACCATGCACATCTAATGAATGAGATATTTGCACATTCTTTAATTTCACAAAAATTAATTTCACAACTGCTGTTACCAGAAAAACAAAGATTTAAAAGGAAATTGAATACAGAAGCCTCAGTCATCAATAGCGCGAAAGATGGCCGATTGAAACTAGGCCCTCTGTGACTAGGTATCGCCAAGTGTTGTTGCGTCACACTAGATCCACAGAGGTGTACAACGTTCGTATACAAAATACGTACTTTTTTTGGCATTTTCAAAATAAATTTAAAGCTACTTACAGTGCGTCTCAGCAGCTAAAATTTTAAGTGTACCCAATACAATACACACTTTGAGTGAAATAAAATCAAGGCCTATTTTGACCTGTCACTTCTGACCATTCCCTTGTCAGACGTGGAATATTGATTCTTTTTATGTACGCTTTCATGCAGATAGGAAGAATTGGAGTAGATACTCGAACAACCACTGAACCCTGACAATGAAACCATTACCACCCTATTATTAGATCTAACGTAATCCAATGATTTCCTATAAAATCAAATTGTACAAAACAACAGAAAATAATTCTTTCCTTAGTGATTACGAGTTGATTGCAATAATTTTTCTCGTTTGTTTAAAGAGAACTATCGGGTGCTTATAAAATATTGGTCTTATTCTGATTTACGTTTACATTTCTACCACATTACGGCATATTGAGCTAACCTTTCATAGTACCATTTACAGCAGTAAATGTGTTTTCGTTTCATCAACGCAATCATAGTTGGCCATGACTCAATTAATTCTAGAGTTAATTTCATTGGTGAGCACTCGGAGTCATTTATTTCAAGTCCTTGACAACAATACAGAACTAAAGAGAGAGAAGCAATCCCCAGTGACAATTTGGAAATGCAGAGCGGAGAGAATTCACATTCCTTGTTGAATGCGCGCTTTCAAAGAATGGATATTCCATCAACGCATCTTCCTGAGAAATCGCCATGCTTTGACAGACGTCAGCCTCCGGAAAGAAGACAAACATCTGATATTGGATCCATTGAAAAATTATTAGCTCCTGATCTAATGCAAACTCCAGAGAAAATTAACATCTTGGGAATGAAAACTTCAAAAGATATGAAAGTTTTGGGTATAAATCGAGCTTATGATAAACTATCAACTTCAGGCATGATGCAACATCCAGAAACAAAACCAAATTCAGAAATAATTTTGGTTTCGGAAGTTCTATCAGGATTTGACTCAAAGAATATTGGAATATTCGATGCTAATCAACTACAACCAAAAGAACTGCATGCAGAGATACTTCTCGATAGACCAGGTCCTTCAGGTGTTCGAACCTTGCAAGAATTTCAACAACGTGCGGATGTCATGGGTCCACCAACACCGATGTCTTCAGCTGATGTCGTGGTATCTCCAGATGTTTTAACTGCTCAAGGAGAACCATCTCAAAGAAGCACTCGTGATGCTGTGCGCGAAATTCTATCTTTGCTCAGTGGCTATACTCATGGAATACCTTATCCCATAACAAAGTACTATCTAGAATCAGCAGGTTTTAATAATTTTTCTCCCGACATCGTCCAGTTGGTGGGGTTAACAGCCCAAAAATATATTTATGATATTTTGTGTGACGCTATGCAAAATAGCAAAGAGCGTATTGCTCGTGAAAATGCTGAGCGAGGAGGAGGAAGTGGAGGCGTGCCGCTTACTTTGGCATATGCTGATCTTGCTCCAGCCTTGAAGAAATATAAAGACAATAAAAAGTAAGTTGACTTGAAGTATTTTTAATTTTTATTGAACCAATTTTATTGATGGAGTAGAAATTACAAATGTTAAGTAGAAGAACAAAATATAAGTATTGTGCATATTGTATGTTAAGTTCATATTAAAATTCGTTAAATCTGTTGAATACATGAATAATTTTAATTATGAATTATTTTCCTTTTGTTGAATAAATAAAATATAAAGTTTCCCAAATTGTTCTAATATTTGTTTCCCCATTTTCTTTCTTTGACATAAATTACTTGAACAAATGTCGTTGAGGTAGAATTTAATCTAGACAAGTACGAGGCTACTCTACTTCTCAAAAGCCAGTGAACAACCATGTTGTTATTTGATCGAAATTTCAAATCTAAAATAAACGAAAAAATGTTTTGGTGTAAGTAAAAGGAGATCATAAAATAATTTAAACAGGATGAACAAATCAATAACAAGTGAAATGCTCGTATGTGACAGGCTCCAGTTCAAGACCTACTTGATCCTACTAGAGATTGTCGTATATACTCGACCTTCAAGCATTGTTTTTTAACTCGCACCAAGCCTTGGGAATGTCTGTGGCACTATGGTGATAATTTAAACTATTATAGAGTATTGAATCTCAAATTAACCACAAGGTAGCACTAGTGTCATTTCTATCCTTTGTATGATGGAAGAACAAAACTCTCCCGCGACGTTGTACGGTTTCCGACCACAAGAATATGCCACAGACAACCCCAAAAAGTAGGCGCGCTTTTCTTGATATTTATGTGTGACATGGGAAAGTGAATGAACGATATGATATTATATGAACGATAATCAGTATGATTAAGTAGGTCTTGCTCCAGATTCCTCTTGTATAGCTTTTCCTTCTGGACAACTTAATCTACCCCCTTGGGATCGTTCTACCACGATATGGTAGGGAGACTATTCATCTAAGGCGTTGTTTTGTTTTGACAGAATAATCTCAATGTATTTGTTTTGACCTCTTAAGGTCGAATGGCTGCTCCAGATGCTACTCAAATGATCAATCAAATTTAACTAATACTAATGAAACTCTGAAGTATATTACATAACAAAACTTTTTTTTATCTGTTACATTGACACAATGGTTTCCGGCATATATGTTCATGATATATGAGTTTTATCAGGAATTTTTCATGCGACAAAGTTGGTAATAGCAAATTATTTTGATAAAGCTTTAGATACTTGTTCCGATGTCATCCAAGCAACCAATTTACCTTCATATCCATACGGAGAGTTATGAATTTATAAATTTATTGTCAAAAAAGCAGTACAAACTGCGTATGACAAAGTGGAGGACAATAAACTAATTTACTCTCCGTAAGCAAGAAAAGGACCATCGCATCAATTCCGATCAAGGGCCCTAAGGCAGAGGCGGATTCAAAAATTTAAGAAAAAATTCCTAGATAAGATAAAAAGTTAACTGCGAGATATAATACAAATAGAATGTCAATATGTTTGTAATTTAACATAAAAAATTTATTTTACATGTACAAATTATTATCGAACTATTTATTACTCTGAGTATAGTGTTTAAAAACCATAAGAATTGAAATAACACTAAATTCACGATTTATTGTTAGAATAAACACGCCCATAGAGAAAGCCTAGAGAACCTGTATAAGAAATTCTCCTCTACTCGAAGGAAAACCGGAGCAAAACCCGGGACAGGATGGGTAAAAATAAAATTAAAATTAAAAATTCTAATTAAAAAGAGCCTGACGTAAGACAAGTACTACCCCGTTAACTATGTGACTCAACTGTCCCAACGATAACGAAATTGAGCGATCCTTGGCACGACGTGGTGTAACATTACAATTTATTATAACAAAAAGGAGAAAATTAAATACATTTAAAATGTCAGAATTTGTAAAAATTTTGTATTCGTTAAATGAAAGTTAATTAATATAATAAAATATCGATATAACAAGAACAAGAAAGGTATATTTATGGAGATAAGCGAAACTTTAGGTCAATTTGTTCAACTGGTGTAGATTTATAATCGTACTAGCAAATACCTGATAATTTTGTCTGTTCATCTGGTCACACAGTCACGATAAAAACGACTGGAAACGAAGGTTATTTACATCTTACAGAAAATTATACACGACACACACATTTTATAATCGGTAAGACTCCATAGGAATAAGTGTGTAACAGGAGAAAAGCTATATTCCTGTTAAATAATAATACTTGACCCATCCACATTATTCTTCAGAGGTTTTAGGGCTCGTCAACGGCAAGGTCATTAGAGCCCTTTTCAGAGGAACTGTCACGTACTTCTGTTACTTTTCAAGATAAAAGGTACAATATTAATTTATTGCAGGTGGAACTACATCGTTCATATTCGAAAACAAAACGTTTGTTAAAATAGGTCTCGTGCTATTTCCTGCAAAATATTATAAATAGACTGCAAAATAAGCAATGTTAATATCATATAATGATTGTAAAATTTGGAAGAAATAAATTATATCATCTCAATATCGTTTAACCACCTAGTTCTTTAAAATATGAAGGAACAATTCGTTTGATTTTAAATTTATTCTACTTACAAAAAATATGTATTAAAGGAAAGGTTCAAATCTTACGATCCAGTCTTCTTCCACCCATTCCATTGTTCCGGAACAGAAATTAGGAAAGTAAAACGTTGTGTTACCTATGATTACACGAGTTTTCGAGAATGGTTGATAACATCATCTAAACAAGTTTCAGGATGTTCTCTTTTTGTCTGCGTGTTTGTGACGAATCAGAGACGGAAGACATCACTACTCTCTCAGTAGTTTGAATAGTAGTGAAATAATAAAGTGGCTATATGATGTTTAAGTATTATTGGACAAAATTCTACATCTGAAATTTAGAACACCAAGGAAATTGTCAGGTTTTGGATGAGGCTACATAAATCAATTTAAATTGTAGCCTAAATTATATGAAGAAGAAAGACTCGATACTGGCGTCATTCAGGAAACTGCTGAATAAGAGAAATACAAGTTCTGACGATGAAAAAAATGATATTGCCATTACGAAAATAAAGAAACTTCTCGAAAAAATAGACCTGTACAGCCATACAGGATATAATCAGGTAAGAAAAAATATCCCAATGAATATTGACTGAAATTAAATATTTAACGAGTTTATAAATAATGTTACACCCTAATACAATTAGTTAATACATTATTAACACAGAATAAAACTGAACGATTCTTTGCACTTTCTCTATAGCCCAGAAATAAATTTTATATTCATATCTTATTTTCATATTATGCACCCAGGTTTATTTAGTTCATGTGTATTTTTATTGATATATTTTTTCATTGTAGTTATAAAACCTTCATATTTTTTTAAAAAATTGACGTCAATTGCCACAGGTCTGCTCCACAGGGAGGTTACTATAGTATTACTTGAGACAAGCATGCTTGCGAATTCCATAATTGGGATTTAACTCTTGGGACGAAACATCAGATAGATAACATGTCAAAGCCAGAACTAGGCTGGTGTCACTTCCTGAGATATTCTCTATAACACATTTTTAATTTTTGCTGAGAAAGCTCCATTACTTATTCGTCTCTGTCAAAGTAATTCTGCATGCGTTGCTGTCAATTCGCGTGAAGAGAAATATGTAGAACCTTCGTATTTTAAAATTTCATATGTGTTAAAGATAAAGCAATGTGTAGTCCATACCTTCATCTTAGACACCCGTCACATTTCTAGATAATTGTCTTCTTTCCACGAATTATTCTTTGGTGCAAACCTGAAACATGAGTGAAAAATTCAGTTGCTTCATAAATTATTCATTTAAACATCACTCTCCCTTAAATTGTCAACGTGAGCAGAATTTGCTTTTATTCTTTGTTCATCATATATAATTTAGTTATTTGATAGATCCTGATTAATATTCTTTCTGGCAGAGACGTAGTCTGTAGTTTGCATCAGGGGCGGACGCACTTTCCGTTTTGTGGAGGGGAGTCATTGGAAAACAAAAGCACTCGTTTCAAATTAACACAATTTATTATAAATAATAGTGTTGTATTAATACAAAAACAAAGAGGATATATAATTTAAAGTTTCAGACGCAGATTATTTTTGTTTTGTTTTGAATGTATATCAATAACTTTTATGAAAGAAAATGCTAAAGTCTGAACGATAAAATCAACTATTTATTACATAAAAAGGAATATTTTTAAATTACAAAATATTTATTAAAATACGTTTTTCTCCTTGGTTGGAGATAGGTTGTATCCTGTTTTGTGAAAAATATGCTATTTGTCAAAAAATTGACAACGTTGAAAACAAACAATTTCATTGTAATTTTACGATCAGTAAACAATATCTTCAAGGCCTCGAGAAGAGCAAAATAAAAATCTGGAAGTATTGGAAATTCACGAGTTTTGTTTTGCCGTGTACATACCATTTAAGACATATTTTAAACCACATAACATTGTGTGATAATTAATTTATCAATTTTAGTTGATGTTAATGTTGTTGAATTGTTACAGACAAATCATTTAAATAATGAAGTCAATGATAGTGATGACGAAAGTATGAGTGATAGTGAAGTAGAAGATGAATCTCTGACCGATACTTCTACTTGTTCTACTTCAACTCCAACTCCAACTTCTATTTCTACTTCTAATGCCACTAATTCTGCTTCCCTTTCCTCCTCCACTTCAACTGATGATATTGATGATGATGAATGTGTGAATGATGGTGAAGATGTCGATGATGTTGAAGATGTCAGTAATGATGATGATTATGATGATGATGAAATTGATGATGATGATGGTAATGATGATGATGACGACGACGACGACGATGACTATGATGACGACGACGTGACATCAATAAATGCATTACAACCATCAAGAGAAAGAAGGGAAGTAAGAAAGATAGATAATTTGGATCGACCAGAGAGACGAGTGCAAGATCTAATCAACATTTTCAGAAACGCATCAAGAACTAAAAATAGCGAAGGAGGAGAGGATGAGTGTGACCAATTTGGAGCTCTGTTGGCAGAAAAGTTGAAGAAGCTAGATATCCAGCATCGCGAAGAAATCATGTCCGAAATAGACAGCCTGTTGCTCACGAAAGTGAAATAATAAAAGTTCACTCAAAAGGGCGTCTGTTTCATCTCAATGAAGAATAATTTTACGGATTATAATTCAAGCTTGTACTATGAACTATCATGAAACACAAGTGGATCTTACCTTTACAACTTTTACAGAATATGCAACTCGACCTCAATCAACTGCAGGATTTATTTTGTACATAGGTTTGAAAGCTAGAGTGAACATTAAAACCTTTTATTAAAACATATTATCTATTAATATTAAAAACAAATATCTTCCACAGTTTATTTCTTTTAATACATCAATCACTCCTTGTACTTTTTGTGAAATGACGTTTCGAAACGTACTTTCCTATAGTTACGTAAACTTCGGTGCATATGGCCGCATGGTGAAAAAACAAATGAAATCACGTGGTAAATGGATTACAGCTCAATGAGCAAGACGAATTTTCTCCTTTTTGATGTTATTATTGGTTTATTTTGTACAATTTTCTCTGTTAGAAAAGAGATATCGGATACAAACAATTCAATGAAATTGTTGCGATAAATAGGAAGTATAATGACCACCTGAAGGACAACTCTCCGATTGAAAGTAAGAGTACATCATCCTTTCATGAGTCAAGTAGCGTCTTTTTTAATGAATTTTTTTAATGATATTATCTCGGAAAGGCAATGGTGAAATATGAAATAATACGAAATCTGCGACATATTTTAATTCTCTTACGTACGATACTTCATGTATGTGAGTTGCTCCGCCCAGTTGCGCAGAAAAGGAACTAAATTGTTTGGGACATTTGCTCATTAATATATTGTACCAAGTGTCGATTTTTATCGTAACTCTTTATTGTTTTGTGCGAATATTGGTACTATTGAGATAACAAGATTATGGAGGAAGAAAGGGGTGGGGTCACTCCGCATGGGGAAGACGGTATGGAGGGTCAGTTTGTTTTTGAACGCTGAGGAGGGAGTCGGGTTTTTGAATGGCGAAGAATAAGTTGAAGGCAGGATCATAAACAAAATTTGAAGCGAGGAAGTCTCTAACTGTGATTTTCCCTTGATGGACTCAAGCAACGAGTCATCCTGATACCTTCTAAGATTAGAGATTAAAAGTTTGTTTCATGGAAACTACTTCAAGGCGCAACGAGGTATATCCTTGTTCGCACCATTCCTGATTAATAAGATGGTTTTGGAGGAACGACTTCAAGCCACCACGAGGTTATTTTCTCACTACACCTTTCCGTAAGTGATGAAGGTTTGTCACGAACAACGATCTCGTTTATCTTACATGTCGAAAGTTGGGTTTGGTGCTGGTTGAAATTACAATATCTTTAAATCAAGAGATGAACTTTTACCACGGATAATGAACTTTGTTAACTTTTTTGTGAATTTTGAAAAGTGATTGATAAATATATGTAATGTAAGAGATCGAATAATAGAGAAAGATCACAATATGTGACAACGATTACCCAAAACCTTTAAATCAATTCTGTGCAACCAAAGACTCCGTCTCCTTTAAGTAATAATATTTATTTCCGATTTGTGCTCACGAACCTTATTTTACAAGCATCGTGACTTTTGATAGTTGACAGAAATTACAGAAAATCGGGAAAAACTATCCACAATTTGAAAGGAATGAAGTTAATATTAAATGTTCCATTTAATAGGCGTGATGAATTGAGTAGTTACTAAAAATTACCCAAACAATGCGATTCCTTTTTGACATTATTTTTACTAACTTTGAACTTAAAAAGCACGGAGCAATCACGAGAACAGCGTAATACAACTATGGCTGAAATGAAAGTGAGAAAAGGAAGTTTTTGTTTGAGATCTTCACTCCGCACAGATTGAGGAGTCATACGTTTTTATCTTGTTATCGGATGTTTTTATTGCCCTTGTCCTTAGCACGGAATGAACTTGTTGAAAAAAAAGTAAATGAAATGATACGTACCTCCAGTTACTGTTGACAAAAATTATCGCTTTATTTTACAATATTGGTTCTATGGAAGGATTGCATTTCCCCGAATCTCAGAAATCGCTCGGCTAATGGAATGAAGAAGAAAGAGAACAGAAATGTCGAAAACGAGATCGAAGATGAAGTCAGAACACTAAACCAAAATCGACGTCAGAAGAGAGTGGGTGGGGACCGGCATTTCCTGGAAGATCGCGGGGAAATCCCCGATCGGACACAAATCGTCGCGGCCTTCTGGGAGCGATGTCTGAATGGGAGGCCGCGGGTCGCATTGTCATGCAGACGCGGGAAGCGGTCGAAGTCGAGCGACGTACGAGCAGTCGCTTCTCGAAGGAACCCATCTGGAAAATACAGCCAAGTGGATTCCTTTTATTCAATGCAGACCGAAGATCGAGCTGCTGTAGCGAGCGAGATTCGAGAACGAGGAAGACACAATTGAATGTCGAGAGAACCTTCCAGTCCTGTATTTCCTGGCACTTCCTTACGAGCTTGAGATTAATGAAATTGTTAAAAGTCTCATATCATATCTTGTACTTGCGTATAATAGATGAAATAGTTACGTCCGATACATTCCCATGAGCAAGACGACATTTACAAATATCAAAATGCTTCCTGAATGTTCATGCTCATTTTTACAAAAACACACCACGACTAAAGTACCCTAAGTAATGAAAGGATGGTACTTTAAAATATTGTCTAAAAGGCATTTTTAATAATTTGTTTACCATCCAATTTCGTTATATGTATCACGTAATGATGCAGGTAGATGGCTCAGGCAAATAGAATCAACCTGTCAAAATGCGATAGTGAGTTTCCCACTTAAACATAAGAAAGATCCATTTATGAAACAAATCATTCAATATGTAGAGAAAAAAGTATTGGCATTTTGAACACAGCTAAACCTCTTGTTTCTGATGGTTGGAAAACATCCTGGTCTTAACTGACTCTCCCCACTTCTTCAATTTGACAACAAATTACTTACACAAAGAAAATTTAAAGGGAAAATGGAGAAGCAAACTCTTTCATGGTCAGTACCTCGAAGGATTGGACTGACAGCAAATAGACCAGGAGAAGACGTTGAAAAAAGTACGATGAAGCCTGAGACAAAGGTAATAATAATAGTCGCCCAATATGAGGTTTTACGTTTGCGGCATTTTATGAGATGGTGTTAAAAATTTCCAGAGATATGTATCGTTTATGTCAGCATGATGCTGAAACAATTGATCATAGTCTCAGTATGTTCCATATTGTGCAAGAATGAATACCTCCAACACCATAACAACTCTTACCTCCATTGGCATTAAATATAAGCTTTGAATACCCCTAACTTAGGCAATAAATGGTATCAGCTCAAACCCGAACAGTCACGACAATGGATACTATCTTGTATGACCAACAAATTCGTACTGACCGTGAAGTCAAGGATAAATCTGATATTGTCATTAGAAATTTAGGAAAGAAAACATGTCAGATGATTGAAGTGTACCTTCGGATTAGGATGTTAAAATATTCAGGAAAAGTTTTGAAACACAGGAATCTCTCCATTGAAATGAGTGGAATATAGGTTGATAAAACCTAAGTAATTATTATTGGAGCTTTGGAAATAGTAGCAAACATTTTAATTAAAACTTAGTAAAATCCCAGGTTCTAAGGACGGTGAAAAGAGAAAATTCAGTACTAGAAACAGCTCACATACTGCGCATGGTAGTTTAAAACTCCCAATTAAAAAGCCTGATCCTGAGGAAGCTGGTTGCAACCTAGTCTGGCTAACAAATGAAGTTGACGCTTACATCGAGTCGTGAATAAATTATGAAATAATAATAATAATTCGATAGATCAATCCTCACCGACAAGACAATACATCACATATCATAAGATTTGAAAACAGAAATCTTCGCTTATGGAATTTGGAGTGATGCTTGGTATACCCTGTTGTTGTGAAAATAGTTAATGAATATAATAATGATAAAAATAATGGTAATAATAATTATAATAATAATAACACGACAAGCATCTTATATTATAGAACACATTCAGAATGTTTAATATTCTCAATCTGTTGTAAAAATTGTATCATTATGTACATCTCGATTGAATGATGATTTAAAAAATGATGGAACACATTTTATTTATACCACATGATGGACCATTTTATTTAGTTTCAAATAGAAAACTAACCCAAATAGAAATTCTCCATAAGGAAATTCTCCAGAGATTACAAATAAGAACACGAACACACAGAGATTACGAACACACAATCGTCGTCGATGCCTTGGGAGATACAAACGCGGATTTAAAATACTTTAGGATGATATTGTGCAGTTTTCGGAATCAAGTTTTTCCTTCTTTCTACTCTACCCCATGAGAGTACAATATCACTCACTGTATAGCATATGTGTAATCTCATCTGTTTACCTTGTTTTACTTCACAATGACCTCTTCGAACTCTGGCTTCTCATACTTTTACTTGACAGAGCAAAGCGCATCCGTTCCCTAGGACGGCAACACTTAATGAAGTTGACAGAAGTGTTCGCAAACATTTCATTCAAACAAATGACGGACTTGTGATTACTCCCCTAAACACGCAATGTGCGTACGTCATTCTCTTTGACCTTAAAGAAATATGCAGACAGTCTGAGCGTCGCCTTCTCAAATATACTCGAAATAATACATTGACGTTACAGTACAGCGTCGGTTTTCTCTGTCCCAGTTTATCATGATCTCCGATTTATCGAGATTTGTCTTGCTATCTAAATATATTTGAACTAAATTTTTGTCCTGAAACATGAAGTTTTCTCTCTTTATATGGTAATGATTTATTACTAATTTCTCATATCGATCGTATGATTCAGTTTTTCGATTATCCATATTAGTCTGGTCCTAATTAGTCCGAGGCAGTATTGCTTTCTTTATGTTAGAATAAAGCACGTATCGAATAAACTACTAGCTGTGGTAACGGTGCTTTATTCGATACCTGCTTCAGAGCACTAGGACGGTCTTACGATTAGTTACCACGTTTGGCACAATGTTGCAACAGCGAGATATATTTTAACTGTCATGGCAATAGCATTCGAAGATCGAAAACATGCTTGACTGTTTAGTTGATATATTTGTAATGGGCTTTTACCAATTTTCATTAATTATAAGTTGTTGATGACTTATATAACCAGTTTATATCCCTCCGAGCAATATGGTGGGAGGTATTTCGTTAAAATAGTGGAATACTTAAAAGGTCAATGAGACTCTTGAGACTTCAATTGGGTTGATTTAAAGAAACTTTATGACTACTCTTTCTCCTTTCTTATTTCCCTACAATGTATTTATAAGAAAGGATTGATCAACGACAGATACGTGACTAGTAAATACTATATATTTATGGATTCCAGATATTAAAATTATGTGTAAAAGAAAATTTTCTTTGAATAATGTTAATACAGTAAAATATTTTGATGATTCAATGTATATTCACTGTGTTTAATACTTTTATGGTACTTCTCATATCAATTAGTTTTGAGAACGTGGTACATGAAAATCATTTGTTGTTGATGTAGAATCCGGTTAGTATATTCATCCATGGAAATATGTCTAAATCCAGCTCCTAAATTAAAGATTTTTTGCACCATTTCCGACAACTTAATATTCGTCCATGACCTATCAAGAAACTTCCTGTAATCACAATTCCTGTCAATACGTCTGTTGACTTTTGGAGATGACCAACGTCATAATATCAGTGGACATTGAGAAAATATCACATTTTTATATACATGAATATAAAATATGAAGATTATTTTATATGAAGATACAAAATATGATACGCTGAAGTACAGTTCACTAAGTCTTTTAAAAAAATACTGAAGCAGCTATCTAATGTTGTTGCGGTTACTTCACATAAGAGCTTTAAGCACTTGAATGTAGGTTACCTTACACGGTGGAATCATTCTTCTTCATATCTTCATTTATCAAGTTTGGTGGATATAAACAATGGACAAAAGAAATATGTATGAGTAACACACGTTGAGGGAATTTAAGAAAATATTTTTATCTCCGAGATACATACAGCTCATTTTTTAAAGAATGAATTAACATTTTAACGACCTCTATAAAATATAAAAATAAAATTTTGGCAACCTTCAGAGCACTTCTAGAATTTAATACAAACTCCAAAATTGGAGGATACCGAAGTACCAGTTGTTTTAATCACTCGTCGAAACATTTTCTTAGCAAACGATGTAATACAGGGTAGGTCGGGGTCGGTTTCTTCGTCGTATCCGCTATTGTTTTTGTCCACCCCAAAATATAATACCCACAATTGTGGCCGCAACGTTCAGTACAATTATTTGACATTTTCTCATTTTGAAAATTCAATCTCTCTTCATGTAGCTGGGTAACAAATTTTTAATTGTTTACACGTTGTAGGAAAGCAATTCCTACATATAACTAATGTACATACATTCATACAAATACGTTGAAAACTCCCCCATGTAACACGAACTACGAAATGTTACATGTTCGCCATGTTGTTTACTGGTTCCCAAGGCGACACGACTCTTTACACAAGAGAGTCCCGAACTACGACGCCAAGGAACCTCCAAGATAGTAAACAACAGAAGATTCCATGAAACAAAGATCGCCTCAATTGCGATTCCATGACGGCAGAGAAACGCCTCAAACTACATTCAAAGACGCTTCGAAACCCTCGAGGAATTTCTGCAATACCCGAGAATGTTCGAGAACCGGGCCTAGCCTGTTAGGAAATTTCTGGAGGATTTCAAGAAAAGAACTGCGACAGTGTTGGGTTCCCCAGACCGTCATGTGTCTTTGTTTAAATTATACCTGCTAGCAACGATAATTTTCACAATTCACTGAGCTCTCGAAGTGTTCACATCGTGCTTCGGAGCTCCGAGCTACGCCGAACCTCTGAAGAAATTCTATCTTCAAACTGTGTGCTGACGATATTCCTACGAGTTCACGAAATCTTCAAAGTCAAACTCTGACTACGCCAGACGCTGGAGAAATTCTACCTCCCAAATTCGGCGATACGTCTATCTGCAAACCAGGCGTCCGAAATATTTCACGACATCGAAATATTTCCAAGTCTATTCTGCGATCGAAGAACTCTTGCACGACGCTGTAAACAACGTCTAACCTCAAAAATCAAGAGACCGAAGTGCTTTCCGACTAGGAACCATCGACTTCGAGAATCGATACAAGGCATACGACAACGACGACTTCGACTGGTGGTGTCATCACGCCGCAGATCGCTGTATTCCGTGGACTGCTACCGCCGACGACGCCCTCTGCTGACACAGAGAACGCTCCTTGCAAGCGACGCCTGTTATACGTGAGAACCCAGTTCACGCGGAACTTTCAATTCACCGTTTGTTGTCTGGTGCCACTCATTTGTTTGTTCCAAGACGGTTTTGTTTATTTACGCAATAAATCTTGTTCTTTAAAACCTACTTGGAATATTTATTTTGGAGAGGAGGAGACTTTATTGTGAATACAATAAAAAATCTTCCCCAACAAAATAAATATTGGTATACCCCAACGTTCCTGATCACGCAATTCACTGATTAAATTCACTGATTAAATAATTGTTGATCCCTCCGTTCTTGATCACGCTATTCCTTCTGATCAAAAAAATACAATTTTCTGATTCAATATAATCAGATGGTGACCCTATCTTACTTCACGTAACATTTTTGGCCATAATTCACTCACTAAACGTGCTAATTGAATGGTGCAGCCCAAGTCGTGACTTCGCGAAAATATTTTGCTCCATTGGAATCGAATTCCTAATTTAAAATTTTTTTCGCGCTCACTATATTCCATGTCTAGTTTTTAACATATATTACATGACTTGTTAATGCAATTTTCATTTCCAGTTATTTTTTTTGTGTAACATAGTTCTGCTTCGCTTAGTAGCTTGCCACTAGCTTCAATTCAGATAAGTCAATCTGCTACTACTTCACTATGTCCACTGAAAACGTGCAATCTTTCACCACTTTTTTGCCAGACTCGACCTCGAGAATACCCCTTCCTAATTTTTGGCAGGTTCATCCAAAAAAGTTGTTCGCGTACGCGGAAGCACAATTCAATGTGCAAGGAATTAGTTCCCCATTTGTGAAATACGTGACTATTATTCCAAGCTTGCAATTTGTGATCGATGTCATTGACCCAGAATTTCTGACACCACACGACGACGAGTCATACGAACGTCTTAAACAATTCTTAATTCATCGATACACGAACTCGCAAACCTCAATAAACGACGTCCTATCTGCTGAGACCATTGGTGATCGTACACCATCAGAATTCCTTCGCCGTCTCCAGAATCTCGCCGGAACCCAACTGCAAGATGACACGTCTCTAGCACAAATATGGCTCAACGCCCTACCAACCACCATTAGAGAAATATTGACATCGGGATACGCAAAACACAGTATGTCTGAACAAGCGGATCTCGCCGACAGACTTAAAGCAATACCCCCCACGTCTAATACAGTGGACGCTATCCACGTCACTCCGAACAAGACTGTAGAATTCACTGATTCTTCGAGCACTCTGGACGCGGAAATCACTACCGAAACCGTCGCAACTACTCCTGTCATTTCCCACGCAACGAGTACTCTTGACGAAGTAGCCCAAACCGTCGCAGAAACTATCACAGCTACTAATGTAAACACGACAGCGCCCGCAGATCCAGTAATCCAATACATCCTTCAAACCTTGGACACCCTCACCAAACAGGTAGCAAAGTTACAAACGACGTTATCCCAACGAAATGTACAGCAACGCAAATTCAGCTCACGACCTGAAACACGATCGGACATTTGCTGGTATCATACCACATTTGGTAACCACGCAAAACGCTGTTTAGCCCCTTGCGGTTTCCAAAACAAACGCGCTACAGCCGCCAGCATCACTAGAAAAATCCAACGAAATGTTCATCCACGCACGATGAAATCCAACAAAATGTGCTGGTACCACTCTAAATTCGGCAAGGAAGCCCGACATTGCACGATTCCATGTACATTCAAGAAAGTAAACAATCCTGTTGTCAAGGCCCATTGCGATATTTCAACCGTCTCCCACACTGCTGATCAGACACGCATGCCAACCGTTTTTTCGTCTGAAACAAGCGACGTACTGGAGCCGTCCACATCACATTCTCCAAAATCGATCCTAAAGAAACCGACTGATAAACCTACGTGCGGATCGATAGAAATGCAACAAATCAAACCAGTCACACCAAGATTACAGACGCGACAGCCTTTCATCCATAAAGAGCTAAAAAATGCTACGCACGTATTTCTACGCAGCACTCCTTTTAGGAAAACACTTGTTCCTCCCTTCAATGGACCGTACGAAGTACTGTCCAGAACAGAGGATAACAAGACCATCAACATCCGTATTAACAACAAAAACGTACGAGTGAGTTTGGATCGCGTAAAACCTGCTTTTGTCACAGCCGACCCAATAAACACCACTCACACGCAAACTTTAGAAAACACTCAACAAGTAGAAGAAGCCACATCAAGATCTCCGCCTGGAAGCCACACAAGATCAGGCAGAAGAGTCAAATTCAACGAGAAGCCTGACTTCTACTACTACTAAATCCGGTGGACATCAACCAAAAACCATACCACCAATATTAAATATTCAATGTAACTAATAATTTTTTTTTTCTTTCTCTACAAAAAGGAGACCAGACCAGAGGCTACTAGCACAACCAGCAACAAGTAAACGGTAGCCCGTATCTCTAGTATATTCTCAAATATACCGCAATGCCAGCGCAAAATCCACAAACCCTTTTTACTTTTTACCTTAAAATGGAAACTATTTTTATATCACAAGGCCGATATGTACGTACTAACGGAGAAATAAGCTACTCCAACTGAGAAATCATACAGTTAATTTACGCAATAAATCTTGTTCTTTAAAACCTACTTGGAATATTTATTTTGGAGAGGAGGAGACTTTATTGTGAATACAATAAAAAATCTTCCCCAACACACGTGAACAAATATGAGTAGTATTGTTAAGACATTAAATGAATGTAGGATGGTTTACGACTAACCAACAGATTAAAGTATGAATGTTATTCAAACGATTCTACAGTGTGAAAAATATTTTCCAAAATTTTTTTTCAAAAAACGAAAAACTCGTTGAGTTGATAACACAGACCCACAAAAAAGTTCTCTGTACCAGAGACCCGGGTATTTTCATGATTATTCCTCTAATTTGTCTGTCTTATTCAACGGAAAGATTATTTTTCGAATATTCACTCAATTTATTCTTTTTTTGAGATAACATTGAATTATTACATTAGTAATACTGTTTAGGGGCAAAACGCAGATCTAACACTTCTCTTGTAATTTCTACAACTCCAAAATTTGAGACTGATTATCATACTGAGACATCAAGCTTCGGTTTATTGTTTAGGTATTTAAGAATAAAATATTATTACTTAAAATACGATCAAACATTGCAGATCTTTTATTAACGCCATAGAACTTGCTGGTATTTTTGAAAGTGCTCATTTGATTTTACAATAATTATTTAAAATTATCATTGACTCAAACTACATAAAATATTGAAAGTCCAGTCGAATTTTTATTTATGTACCGCAAGTTCTATTATTTCTCACCTTACTCAATCTTGGGAGTTTTGTGAATATTATATTGCATCCCAACGTTAATTGTCCAGTTCTCCTCTATTGAAGTTAAATGGATGTGAAGGTCCTCACCTCGTTAACTTTTTTTTACTTTATTGAAAATTAATTATTAACATTTACTATTATTTGAAGTATAATAAAAACAAATGATTATAATACTATAAAGTGAGCACTATAATCTATCCATGTAGAATTTTTTCCTCCCGTAATAAAACCATCGATTTCTATTTCTATGTTTTTAACTGTGCACTTTCTGATCCGGATGTACGGTGAAATGCCTGGATTACTCCTCATTTACAGACATCGTACCATTGAATGTATGGCCGGTTTTGGACAATGCAACGTCAACAATTTACATTGACAAAAGAGATTTTCACCCATCGGGTTTTTAGTCAGATATTATAATGGTTCTAAAATGGTCCATGTCTATCTCTCAAATTCTTATCTTTCAAATTTTCCTGTAACATTTATGAAGCATCTGTAAAGTCACTTCCGCTCTTAGTAAAAAAAATACTTCGAATTATACTATATTGTACGACTGTAGATTTGTACCCGCGGATATGCTGCCACGACAGGTAAATATCCGTCGAGAATATGAGCTGCAATCAGCTTCCACAGCGTTATTTGATCCAAATACGTTTGTCCAATCCGATCTCAAGGGGAAAGGAAACGAGTTCTTTTGCCGGGAGTTCCACAACGTTCTTATATAAGTGTGAATCAAGGAGCGAAAGTCCTGGAAATGGTTTGGCTCTGCGACGGACAGAAGAAGCAATGGAGGGCAATTGCTGATGAAGAGTCATGGAAAGAAATCAGACTGACGGCGGAGGGAGGATCCGCTGAGAACGGAATGCGTCTGAGAAACAGTTTGAGACTAATGATGATACGCAGAAGCTGTCTACCAGTTATTGTCGAGCAGGTAGCGGAAGAAGGATTAAATGAAGGCAAGAAAAAGAATAGGTTCGAATCTTGAATTTTTTCCCCACACATGTTATTGGATTCCAAATAAGAGAGATGACAAACGTTTAGGAAAAAAATATTCATCTACCATCGCTACTATAGAAATGGTGTTTAAAAATTTGAAGTAACTTCCTCTAAAATTTACGATTCAATTTTAACATATGTTCTTTGATAATATTTTTAGCGATAGGGTCCTCTTCTTGACACCCGAAATATTTCCAAAATCAGCACCTCAATACATCTCGAATTGCAATAAACACTTTTTCAAAGAACTCATGAAATTTACTTACGAAAATAGATTCTTTTTCAACCATTACTTTTTTTAATATTAATTATTAGTGGAGAATATAAGGCTTAAAGGACAATAATTCGCAATAAATTATGTGGATTGAGTTTTCTAACAAATTTCGGGAATAATATACTTCCGTAAATTAACATGCGTTACACAATCGTAAATACGAACTTTACGTCTCCGTTAATTTGCACAAAAAGATCAGTAGCAATTTGCATAAAATATTTGTAACCGCTTGAAAATAACCGTTTCATATTTCCATAACATGATAGATTTCCCTTAAATGTACATTTTTGTATTCGTTTGAACGACATACAGAAAGGTACCTTACCTTAAGAGTACTTCTATAAGTTATCAAAAATATTTTTCCTATAACAATTTCAACCTGTTAATTACATTAAAATAAACAAGCGGTGTGGAAAAAAAGTATATTTGATGGCAATGGATAAAAAAACAATGAAATTAGTCATACTGGTGTAATCTGACGAGGAGGAAAAGTAGGAGGACTTCCATCTCATTTTGCGTACATTATGTATCTAAGATGCTACATTATACATTTCAAACAATTTGCAACAGGTCATGTTTATAACTGACCAAAATAGTAATAAAGAAAAAATTCCTATACGTTTCTTTGATGTCCCGAAAGAATCTTGTTCTCTATTTTAATTCACAATAAACTTAGGGAGAAGACTTAGAAAAGATCACCCTCCCCAATTTGGAATCCTACATCATTTTACGAAGGAACATCACTATGTAGAACAACGCTGTTAAACTTGCGGTCCGTGAAACACTTTTTTACGGCCCGAGAGTTATTGTAGTACATCTAATTTTTCATAAAGTATTGGGGAGAACAGCTTTGTATCATAAATATATGCTGTCAGAATTAATACTCGACGTGGCATGTTCGGTGAGAGAAAATAGAAAATTGTGTTTGGAATTACCCCACCATACATTACAATATGAAAACAGTTTATTATAATACCAATATTAAAAAATTACTATTAAAAATTAAAAACATACGATTTAATATTTCCAGCTTGAAACCATATAAATTTGTTGATGAGAATCAAAATATCACGTTACTAATAAATATTAGTCATTAGTTTAATTTGTCCGCCAACATTTTGACGAACCCCATTCCACGCCTGCCTGATCGATCGACTATGTGTAGAAAATGGCCCGCATGCGAAGAATTATTGGACAGCGCTGATGCAGAACTATAACTTATTTGACTAGGTGTACAAGATGTCAATAACCATTTAATATAACTCTTTTGGTAATAAAATTCTAACTAGATTTACACCACAAGGGAATTAAAACCTTCGTTTGTCAAGGGAGCTAAACGGATTAAAATCTCCTATCCTAGCTCATATTTTTGTTGTAAAGCATAATGTGATTAATGAATTTCAGAGGTAAAATATTATTATTGAGAATTGTGTTTATTGAATTATTAATGAATCTAATCTGAATAAATACCAATGTCATTTATCTTATTGGACTAAAACTGGTGTGACAAAATGCTTTGATACAATCTGACAATTCAAAACTAAAAGATTCAAAGGTTTGTAATTCTAAAACGCGTGTATTGTATAAAACTGCAATTTCATGGCTCATTTATTTTTTCATAGAAACGTGTGAGATTTATTGGCAGCGATACGAAGAATCAGAAGGGAGCCTTCCTGCGAATCAGAAATTCACATTACTTCCAATTTGCTTTTTAAAGAGATGGGTGTTAAATTACTCTAAGAATAATTATGTACTTCATATATTTTTTTAAGTTGGCTACAGATAGAGTAAAATTCATCATTTATTTATGGTAAGGCACGTTCAAATGTCAGAGAGAAGATTTGCAGAGATTCAATTCTCTTTCTCTATTGCAATGTATGTGGTTAATATTATCTAAAGGAGATCACTACTTAAAAAAACTGTTTTTAACATGCTTCGTATTCCCTCGAGATGAATTCAAAAATTAAAGTTTAAATAATAAACTTAATTGTCAAAAAGCAGTTACAAACTGCATATGACCACGTGGAGGAAAATAAACTAATTTTTACTTACATGCTAAATTTCACGTAAATACAAATTTGACGCGATTCTAAACATGTTTCTTAAAAGTTTGTGTATAACCAACGTATAACGAACAATATTGTTTCGTTTTTTCTATTTCTATTAGTCTAAATGCTAGGAAACACACAGGTAGAACATTGATTACCTCTTTATATTCGGACGCGGAAAGAATACCAGAGAGTAGAGGGATGATATCGACAATAGAGAATTAGATGCAAAAATTTCCTGCTGTTTTCTCCTCACCTCTTTTAAAATGTAAAATATGATTTAAAACTTTTCAAACACAAAAATATACTAAAAGTAACAGAAATTTAAAAATGCGCACTTCGAAAATATGTACATACAAATGATACAAAATTTAACTGTCCAGCCATAGTATATGAAAGCAAAACGTTCTAATGAGATCTATTTGTCATCTTTTTAAAAATCTTGAAACATAAAAAATGTTTGGGAAACGAAACGAGGAGATAACTTTCCCAGAATATAAAAAACGTTCATACAAAAAACAAGTATTGTAGCGTCAAATTTAGTGAAAAATATTTTCAATGGGTATCAATGGAGATTATTATTTGTCAAAACTATTTTCTTGAAAGTAAAACCGCAAGTATTCAGCTATTCCTGCATACAATATTGTATTCCTATCAACGTGCTAACCTCAGCACGTTACAGATACAATAATAAAACTGCACATGCCTTGTTTTTATCAGGAATGATTTTGTAATAGCATATGTTGTTCGTATGGTAGAGTGTAGAAATTTCTTAAACATGTTACGTCGAATGAAAATGGGAGACGGGACCGGGGATCGAACCCGGGACCTTGAGCTTTGCGCGCTCATGCGCCTACCGACTGCGCCATCCCGCTCGCTACCCGTGCCCGTCTACCATTCTCATTCAACTTGTGAAACCCAAAGACCTCTGAGGTGGTCTC